>WOGL01002317.1:0-10118 GCA_015342145.1 Leptinotarsa rubiginosa | reverse complement strand
ATTGTGATTTGTTCCATCAAGTTGTTTCGTGATTCAAGATAAAGCACCATTAATTTTTTTTTGCTGTGAGAACTATGTGTTGAAGTTCCGTTTTTCTCTAAAAAAAATCATTTGGGCCAACCGATTCAAATCTGAATGGTTCACAAATATTTCCAAATCTTTGAGTCAGTTACGTGAAATATATCAAGGAACAATTCAAAATTCACAATTTAAAAAACAGAAAAAGATGAAAGCAAAGAATGGAATTTAGATTTATAAATAAGATATCAAAAATCATGGAGAAAACCGTTAATTGACATACCCTTAAATATTTGAAAGGCTTTTACATCGATATGGCTTTCGGAAACAAAGATCAACAGGCGACCGTCTATCGTATGTCACCCATATTTGTAATAACATAGTCGAGAAACATGGAGATATTGCTGAAGCTTTTGACCGTGTGTGACATGAGGGTTTGCTGGTCAAACTCCGATGCTATGGCTTGTCGGATCATCTTCGTGTATGGCTCTCCACCTTTCTGAAAGAACGTTTCCTTCAAGTGGCCGTCGATGGATATCTTTCTAATGCTTTCACCATTAACGCTGGTGCTCCCAAAGTATCTCTGCAAAATTGTTTTATTGTAAATCAACGACTTATTGGAAAAAACCAAGATTCCAACATATTCTTTTGCTGACGAAAGCACTGACGAAAGCACACTCGTCTCGTCATTCCATTTGGATTCCAGGACATCGGCTGTGGATGCATATCTGCACCGGTAGCAGGAGGTTGCATACCTTAGAGGTTGCATATCTTAGAGGTGATTTCGAATTGGGGTAAAAGTAACAAGGTTCTATTCAATGCCACGAAAACCCAGGCATTGGTTTTCTCCAAGAAGATAAATGTCTCCGAACCGGATTTAATAATGTCAGGACATACAATTCCGCTTTCTGTTTCGATAAGTTTGTTGGGAGATTTAAAATGAACACCAATATGTCTTGGCATAATCATGTCGCTGGAATTGTAAAGAAGAATTGTTCTCATGTATGGAGCTTTCCCCTTAAGCATACCCTGAAGCTGCTGGACTCCATTCAGAAAAAAGCCATCCGCCTGATCGGAGACACGAACATCACTTGCACCCTTGATAGTCTGGAACATCGAAGAAAGGTTGGAGATTTGTCTCTCTTTTATAGATACTTTCACGGGAAGTGTTCCAGTGACTTGGCACATTTGATTCCACCAAGAGCGGTACATTTCAGAAATACGCGACGGACTGTGGCAGCTCATCGTTTTGAGATTCACCTCAGTACACCTTGAGCTTCACTGTTTGAAAAGGAGAACTGCGTTTATGTAGAATAAACTTCCTAAGAACGTTTTTTCAAATGAATTTAATCACTATCGTTGTCAGTTGATAATGAGGCTATAAAAATCCTTTAAATTTGTATCCAAACCTGTAACAAGCTGTAACATTGCTCATCGTAATGTCTCAAAAAATTAAATAGTCTTTAAAGTTTTAATTCAATACCAAACTAGTAGGTTAACCTAAAAACACAATTTTACTGATTGAAATGTTCAAACTAAGCGCTATTGGATGGTACTAACAAAAATAGACAAAAGAACTTATTTTGGGAAATTAATTTTTTGAATGAACAATGTAATCCTAAATTTCATCACCACATTACTGCTGTAATAATTGATGTTTATGTGTCTGTTAGCTCAGTTTTATTATCTGAGTCCTCATTTTCGTCCTGTTTGAACTCATGTTATTAGCTGGTTTATTATCTTTCGTTTTATGGAAAATGATTCGTACATTTCAAGAGCGGATTGAAATAGTGGGTTTGTACTACAAATATGGTATATCTGCTAGCACGAATTCTTGTGTTTCCAAGGGAAAATATCCGGACAGAAATGTAAGACATAAATATATATTGAAATTTGTTATATATTGGAAACTATCATGCAGGAATTTTTAATGATTAATGTGAATGTCTCAAACGCTGGGATTCCCAACATAAACAAAACCTTTCAACAGTCGTAGATTGATACAAAGCGTATGTACTTTTGTGCACCTTTACAGTTTTTATAGACTTTCCTATTCATATATACTAAAACAAACTTCTCCCTTCAATTATATTCCATCACAAAATATTTACACAATTTACAAAATTCACAAATCAACAACCAAACCTTTCCGGAGGTTTCATTTCACTTCTACGCCTCAGTAGCTCCAACATCTGTTTGTTTTAACCCTGTCAACATTCACTTCACCGACACTTTCTTTTCCCACAACACAGGTCTTATGCTCTATGATTACATTTTTTTTTGAGTTTTGACCGTGGAACACGACTGACAAGAAATTGTTAAAATAGGTATTTAACGACAACTTGGAAGAGAATTCGCCAAAGATAAATCTGAAATCTGGTGAACGGAAATCGCAAGATTATTAATAAAATTCATGAACATTGATAACAATATCCATGATAATTATATAGAGTTCTCACAATAATACGTTTCATTAGACGGTGACTGTCACACTGGTAACAGTAACAATCATAGTCAGCAGTCTAACTGATGAAGCTACTTAATAGCGCAACGCGTTTCAAATAAAAAATTGTGAAAATTGTGTAATTTTTATCATGGATAATGAAACAAAAAGCAAAATATTAAAGAAAAAGTACTCAAAACTTCTCCTTTATGAATCCAACAGCGCATTATGAAGTCACTACTGCTATACAACAACTAGAGAATAAAAAAATCGTTTGCAGTTAAACGCCAAAGAATACGTTGGTATTCTCGATGCTTAGATGCCACCATAATTTCACAGTACATTTTCTTCTGTGAAAGTGTAAGGATGCAAACGAAAATTTAAAAGAATCATAGAAATATCATTTTGTAATTTTGGGCCTGTTGAAAGAGTGTCATTAAGGCTTAGCCCAGCCGCGTCCTCACAAGATGCATCGAACACTACTCGCACTTTGGTCGTAGTACTTTCTGGCTTGACTACACAATGATGTGGTAAGTAGTAGGTAGAAGGACTGTCGGGAAACGGTAGCCAGAATCAACAAAATCTTTATTGCTCTCTGAATATGAATCGAAAAGAGGTTTATCTTTTAGAAGGCGATGTTCTAGTGAATAGAATGCAATTTCTAATGCCTCTCCAAAAGGTAAAAGTTCTTTGGAAGATCGATTCACATAAGGTTTCCTTAGGGTGACTTGACCTCGACAGAAGGTATGTCCTCAACCTCCCAAAAATTTTTCGAAGTTGAATTAATTTCAGATTCTAAAATGTTAAAAGAAGAACTGACCAAACATGGGGTTTGTAGAAGGTTGCAGAAATCTAACCGAAGCAAGTGTTGAGACATGAAGACGATACACCGTCACCCACAATACGTCCATCTCAAAAATTAATGGAAAATAGTCTTCAGGAACAAAACTAATAGGCATCTTAGAACATATTTTCGTCATAACAACAGCCTTGAAATCGAAAATAGGATGGTTTTCATTTTGTGGTCGAATTTTATATGAATTCGATTTGTCCTATCCAAAAAATGGACCTAGAACTTGGCATTCTCGAAAGGCATAAGCGGTTAACACATTTTTGTCTAATAATATTCAACCGAGAAACATTATCGATGAAAACTCAGGTTTATAAGAACCACAGTTATCAAGAATTTCCACTATTGCAGTGGAGAGAAGAGTTGTCGAAATTTTATTGGAAGTCGGAAGTGCCACCATATTGCATGGAGGAGTTTCCGTAGAACTCTCACAAGAAACATGAAGGTATGTGTGATGTTTACCTTGACCACACACCCTGCAAGAATCTTGTGATTTACAATCGCGGGCTTTGTGTCCGTTATGGAGGCAGTTCATGCATCATTTGTTTTGAACTACCATTTGAAGTGGCTCATTTGGCGTTTTAGGCAAGAAGACGGACACTTATAAATCGAATGAGGTGCCTCGCAAATTGGACAGAAATAGGGTTTAGATAAAGATATTATTGTTATGTCTTCACAAGAGAAGTAACTGATTTAAATTATTTTGTTCAGGTTTATAATTGAAATTTTTCGAGAATTTTGAATTTTTTGAAGAATTATAATTTTTTGAAAGGTTTGAATTCTTTGAAAAGTTACTTCCATTCGGCAACATCAAAGAAACTGATTCAAGAACTTCACATTGTTTCCGCAAAAAAACTTTTGAAGATTGATAGAAGGGAATTCGATGTGTAGCTTCTTGCATTTCAAATCTTTTTACAGTTTCCATGCTTTATTTTCGAATTGAAATTTTGAAAATAACGAAATCCCAACTATCCACCGGTAATTTGAACATTTTCGAAGCCGCTCAATTTTCCTCAAAAGTATCAGTTAAATTTCTAATACTTTCTGCAGATTCTTGGGTAAGTTTACGGGCATTGTGAGACCAATAGGCATCACTTAGCAATCTGGGATTTTGAAATCTGTCATTTAAGGTTTTGTAGGCAATTGCGTAATTATCGCTAGATAGAGGAACAGCTCTAACGATTCCTAGAGGTGCCTTTTCTAGAGAAGAAATTAAGTGTTTATATTTTTCAACATCTGAAATTTCAGTATTATTGTGAACAAGTGAGTTGAATAAATCAATAAAACCAGGCCAGTTTTGCAAGGTTCCGTCAAATTTAGGCAATTTAATTTCGGGAAGCTTGGCACTTTTAGTTTGAACAGAATTAATAACGGTTTTTGTGTCCAATTGTTGCTCGAACAATTCGTAATAATTTGTTTTTATATCATAATATTTTTCAAGAAAATCAGCTCTGACTTCTTTTTCCACCAGTAGTTGGTCAGGGTCCTCAGACAAGGCATTTATAACACCTAAGTGTTGTCTTTCGAACTCTGCATAGCATCCATCCAAGCTACGATAACACATTTTAAATCGAGAATGGACATCATCATTATTTTTTGCCGACTGGGACACCGTATATATTGAAAACAGCTGATCGATAGCAAGCTCCCTAGCAGCACGCAGCTGCTTTAATGCTCTCGTACTAGACATTACTTCGTACAAAATCAAATTATAAATCTGAATGTAGGTTTCGAATGAAAGAATTCGTAAAAACAAAAGACCCAGTACCTGAACAAAGGTAAAAAATCAAGGCCACTGCTTTCCAATAAAAAAAACTGATACCGATATTGAACTATTGAAAACAAAACAGAACTATTTCATTTTATTGAATATTAAATTAAATAAAATGCAACGACATAAGATGGCCACAATAAACAATATCAGTCGAAATAACCTGGGCTAGATTCGGTAACAAGGTTGTTTAAACAAGTTTAATTTTCGACCAGAAATAGTAAATGTATGTTTTTAATCATTTTGCGCGTAGAAACAAAATGACTTACTTATTCTACACAAAGTTAGAATTTGCACTTTTGGAAAATCGAATTTTGTGCTTTTATTCAATTAAATACGTTATTTTCTCTAATGAAAAGGAAATAGAATATTTGAACTATAAGAAAAAACGCAGAAATTTTCATAAAAACACAGAAAGCATGGAAATATTGAAGGTAATTTCGAANAAAACGAATATGTAAAATACCCCCAAAATTATTTATAATATTCGAAAAAGCAAAAAAAGAATACGAAATGGATAATAAACACATATAATTTTGTGCTTTCTATAAATATAAACGGAAAGGTCTTATTATTTACTACAAAATTCTAGATGGCCTAATCTGCTGTTTAAGCTTTAAGCTTAAAACATAAGCTTTATAAGTATGATTAGTTTGATCTTCATTTTGAAGATGATCACTTGGTGATCGAAACACGTATCGAGGTGTTGATATACCGGTTTGTTGTTGGGAAAAAACTCCAGTAACATTCATTACTACACCAAAGGTTACAAACAGTGCATCACAAATACAAACAATAGAAGTAAAAACTTTATTCAACAACCCTTTTCAATTACAAATAAAAAAAAACAGTCGCACATACAATGTTTTAAACCTCATGAACATTAATGTGTAGCATCAGAAACTTGTATGTAAACAAAAACTAATAGATGACGAATTTTATGAATCTTGGTTTGTGGGTCGGATTATCAGAGTAATATAGAAACTTTTGAAGTGGGGTTACTTTCTGGTCGAAATTCAAAATATTTATGATCCTTCGAACGTCTCCATTCGCAAAATCGTGATCAAAAATTCGTATTTGGATTACTCGGCATTTTACAGAAAAATCGACAAGTCATTGAATGTAATCTCATGGTTGAATTACCACTTTCATCTGTGGTATCTAGTGTCAATGTACATATTCGAGATAACAGAGACGTATTGCAGGAACTTTTTTGAAACACATCACAGAACGTATTCTCACTTCACAATAACGAGTTATTTCATCAGTTCGGACTCCCATTGTCTAATATAATATAAATTGATTTGAAATTTCTGAAACAAATTGAGAAGATTAACCGAAATTACCAATTTTTATTAAACAAAAAACTGAAATTACAAAAAAATAACATACAAGCAACAACCAAAAAAATAAAAAATTGAAATATCAATAAAAGCTGAAAATTAAAAAATAATATTAAAAATAAAAATTAAAAGATTTCAAACCAAGTTCCGTCACGACGTTTCGATTGTTCGTATCCACAGTCGTCTCCGGGTTATAACTGGACTTATTCCTCCGAGATCTGACTATTCATAGGTCATTAGAGTGCTTTCACCTATCCCTTTTTCCCTCTCTCCGCTTCATTGGGTTTTTGCGGGAGATTACCGTTTGGCGGGAGTTGGTCGTTTTTCGCCTGATTAGAGGTTTCCATATGTTTCGTATCTCTACGCTAGCTTGACTAAATGCGTTGTTGGACAACATAACGCGGCTTCTTTGAATTTTCTCCTAAACCAGTGTTCCTCTTTGTGGATGATTTCAGCTTGAGTCCACTTGATGTTATGTTGATGAGCCCAAATATGCTCTGATATTCCTGATCTGCTGGTTTCTCCTTGCTGTGTGTGTTTCTTGTGCTCGGCAATGCGAACTTCCAATGGCCTCTTAGTTTCACCAATGTATGATTATCCGCACTCGCAGGGTATCCGGTAAATGCAATTCTCAGAATCTTAGTCCGCGTTTCGTGTTCTGGTTTTCGTAAGGCTGCTACGGATAGTGTTCCCAGATCTGAAGCAGGTTCTGATGTTATACTTGGACCCAGCTCTTCTTATCCTTTCCGACAATCCTCTGATGTAGAGAAGTACAAGTGCTGGTTGTGACGGCTTGTCTTCCTTGTGAGGTTCTTGCTGTCTTCTAGCTAAAGTCTCTTCCACCATCACTTTGGAGTAACCATTCCGTTGAACGTCATTTTTGATGATGCCTAGTTTCTTCTTGACCTTTCTCTATATTACAGAGCCCGAAAGCACGGTCTACTAGAGTCTTGATGATTCCTCTCTTAGTCGATTGATGGTGGTTTGATTCCTGGTTCAGATACTGTCCCGTGTGAGTGAGTTTTCGGTATACAGATGTTTTCAATTCAGTGTGGGTCCTCTTCACCAATACGTCTAAAAATGGCAATTCGTTGTGGACTTCCTTCTACATTGTGAAAGTGATGGAAGGACTTACGTTGTTCATGTGCTTCAGGAAGTTCGTCCACGTATCTCAACCAGAGTCCTGGCTTCTTGTTGGCTTGTTCAATGGCCAGAGTTTCCAACCACTCCATATATATGTTGGCTATAACCGGTGAAAGTGGCGATCCCATTGGCAGTTCGTCATCTTGCGTAAGTAATTCGTTCTTCAGGTGGAAGTAGCCGTTTCGTACACAGCATCCTAGTAAATTTATGATTACTTCTATAGGTAAATTCGTTCTATCTTTCACCATCTTCGGATAGCTTCCTCTATATGATTTGAAGTGCTTCTTTGGCAGGAACGTTGGTGTAGAAGCTGTCCACGGTGAAACTGTTCAGTTGATCCTGCTCTCTGTCTTCGATCGCCCCTAGTAGTTCAACAAAATGCCTTGAGTTTTCCACAAAAGATGATGTTTTTTCTTGCAGTCGTTTAATTATTTGTAATAAAAATCTGGACAACATTTGAGTGGCTGAATCTCTGGAGCTAATGATCGGTCTGAGGCGAACATCTTTCTTGTGAATTGTAGGTAGTCCATACAAGTGAGGGGGCTTACTATGGAGCAGTGTTAGCGATGATCTCTCTTTTTTTGTTCTTTTGTTTTTTCTTTTTCACTGGACAACTTCAGTGAGTCGTCACTGAAAGTAATGTGAATGGAATAATCGTTGCATTTCAGAATGTTTCGACGTTTTCTTATAAACATATTGTTAATTTGAGCTTTTTCATAGATAATTGAGACAAAAGTTGTTCACTTCGTAAAAACCACCCGGTAAAAACAATTATTCTATCAATGTTACATACAGTGATGCATTTTCGTTTAAAACTATTCAATTAAATAGATGTATGCCTCATTTACAGTAATTCACTAATACTCTCACACATGAAACTCACCAACCAAGAGACATTAGGAGATAACTGTCGTTGCTGAGACCATGAAAAGAGGATTTGGAATGTAATCTAATAATCCCTTCAGCCAGCAATATGATAATACAATGGAACACTTGTATGTACTTGACCACATTGAGAACATTGTCTCTGTCATGCATTATAGGCATACGGTTCATGGTATCTCGTGAATGGAAATGAGAGAACTTAGAACTAATACTAATGATCGATCTCAATTGAATGCTCTAATGTGCCAAAGGATAATATTGATTCACTTGAGTAAATTGTGTTTGTTATTCTGCTGTGCAAGTATCTTGAAGGAAGAGAAATTGAATATAATCAAATTGCTTTTGTTGCTATTTCGAGGAGCGATCGTAATCGTTATTCCAAATCCAACTCAAATTAAGCTATTTTATGGGCCAAACGATTAACTTTTGTTTTTGGGAACTGAATTAGAAAAGTGGAAAGTTCAAGGTGACTTTCGTGATTGCTACATTAGTTTTGTTCGTTGTTCAGAAAAATTATTTGATGTAACTTTCAACCACTCAAATTATGTTACATCCCGAATAATCAACTCTTTTGGTTCAGGTTCAATTTTATATATGTTCGAATGACTTTGTTTTTTCGATCCGAACTCACAAAAAATATGATAAATAAAAAATACTGGGAACAGTTTTATTTCTGCCGATGATATATTCAGACTCTATGTGTGGATATATAGAAAATTCGACATAATATATTCGGGAAAAAATTTGTTTTACTTCATTCCGTTCACTATCACATCTGGAAAGGTCTGAATATAATCACGAATAAAAACATGACAGTAACCGAAGGAAAAGTAATAAATAACACGTCGGAAAATCAACCCACACAAATTTTTTTGCGTTGTACCTCATTCAGATTTTAACAACCCTCTGCGTTTGAATATACTCCAAAGTGCACAAAAATATTCACATGTGGCAACACATCGATGATACTAACTGATTCTAACGTCACCAATGTTTTTGGCGCGTGCTGATGGCTACCTGAATCACTTTATAATATTGTCGTATTCGGAAAAAACTTTGGATGAGCGAAAATTCAGTGTGAAAGGTTATTTCTTGCCCATGAAAATATATTCATCAATATGAAGATGTGAGCTGTTGAAAGACACGTTATTGGATTTGTACTCCCCCAACTTCAAACACAAATGTGATAAACTTCTGAAGGAATAAAGAAAGCAATTAAGTTCAAAATAAATTGTTTACAAATATGTATAGATGATAAATAGAAGTTACTTTCAGATACAAACTGGAAGAAAAATCCCACCCGAAACAACTGCTTCCACATGCTTCCACATTGAATTAAATTGAAATTGAACTTCAGAGGAAATATTCAGTCTATCCTCCAAACATTCGTTTGTCATCAGATTTTAGTGACACTATTGTGAGTTTTTTTTAAACTGTTAATGAAACTGTAAGATGCGAATTTTAGTTCAGACTTCTGTTGTCCAATGTCTTCTATTCCAATGTATCGGGGCTTCGGGAAATAGGGCCTGAACAGCGCACACTACGGTGAAAAAAAAATAATAATAATGATAAGGTCACCCATTTGTTTTATATGGATGATCTTAAACTTTATGCCTCTGGAGAGAAGGATCTCCATCAGTCCTTGAGGGTGGTGGAAGAGTACAC
>WOGL01002316.1:0-10110 GCA_015342145.1 Leptinotarsa rubiginosa | reverse complement strand
TTTCAATTAAAGCGTCAGATAATCGACAAAATCGAGGATTTAATATTAGTTGGTACGATAAATGCGATTGGTTAAACGAGAAAAACTTTTTTGTTAGCCCTGTGTTTTATTTTCTGTATGTATATATAGTCTTTATGACTTTAGCCTCCCCTGTTCTCCAATGCACGAGCCGTCACTGATAAAGTATAACAAGTATTATAAATATTCGCGTATTATTGATGAAATTGTGAATGATAAGTATGTTACTTACACCACCAATATATAGAACTAAACTATTTTCTACTTTTGAAAGAAACGATTCGTACTGTACTGATTATTGAACATTTCAGTGTGAATATGATTTGAAAAGAATTTTTAGCTGAATATTCCTCAATCACTGACAACTATTGAAAATAAAAATTACAAATTACTCAGAAATACTGTACTTGCCTGTACCTATGTGCAACACATTTTTGCAAACAATGAGATTCATCAGAACTGTCGTTTATTAAAAACAAAATACATTCTTTCATATATAACGTATCTTTCTTTAATATTAGAAATAAAAATACTCAGTATTAGTGTTTACATAGTTCAGTGAGTTCTATTACATAATAAGTATATTACAATGAGAGAAACTCGGATATTGTAAAGGAATAATATAATAAAAAATGATAATTTATTTCACCTACGTAACAATCAACGGAAAAATGGAAAAAGTTCGTAAATTTTTACCAAAATAGTCGTTGAAAATTATTACAATAGCAGTAGGAAGTACGAAATTCATATGAAAACGAATCAGTGCAAAAACTTAACATATATTTCAACATATTGCCAGTTGTTTGAATCCCTTTTAAAATCGCCAGGCCAATTTTCAAGTGCTGGTAAAAGAGGTATTCAAGGTTTCCAAAACGAATTTCGGGACCGGTTGACCTCATATTTTGGCGCCAAACCGCTCTCGGCAAATGACTATCGCATATGTATGTAATGTTTGCTGAGATTTTTTACAGAGTGATTATATGGAGGAAGACAATACAAAAATCGAATACTAAATTCCAAATTAGAATTTTGACTTTCTATTAACAGATATCAACAAAAAATTAATATCAATGAATTATCAAGCATATTAACCTCTCGTTCAGAGTGGAATCCAATCATCAGCAGAGCAAACTGACATCAGTTATTATAATCAGCCTGATCAAAATATGAACTCTTAGAAACAATAGTCTCCTGTTTGACTGATGATTCGATTTCATTAACAGTTATTCAAGATCCGACATTGTACCATAGGACAGAAGAATAGTCACTGCACTAAACTTACTTTTTTTCAAAAAACTTACTTTTCTCCAAAAAAATTATCTGATACCATATGTAAAAAAAATATGGATGCTTAAAAGATCAGTACTTCTTGTAAGAATGTTTAACCAAGATCGTTCGGAGTGAAACTATATCATCGTCAGAGCAATCCTAAGCTGGTATCAAATGGTAGCACAACTGTGACTCCAAGACTCATATTATCTGCCCGTGCCTCCTGAGGGAAGACTTCATTAAAATGATATGCTTCTCACTAAGGTCACAGATTCAATAAACCGTATAATATACTCAGACCTGAGGATAGTACCTTGACTGAACCCACGTGTGTTCCTGAAAAAACAATTAAAACGACTATGGACTTTTATAAGATCAGCACCACCAAGAAGATCGTTTTACAGAATTGGCCACCATTTGAAATACATCACTAGAAACATATAAGTTCGTTCGGGGTGGATTCATTTCATCGTCAAAGCAACCCTAAGCTGGCGTCAGTTGGTATCACAACTCTGACTCAAGTCATCTACCCGTGCCTCATGAGAAGACATAAACCTTATGTTTCAAATGATATGCTTCAAATTATGGTCACATGCTGTCAAGCAGATTCACCTGAGGAAGATTCAACATACCCAGACCCCTCAAGAAGAGTGAATGGACTGAACGCACATGTATTTCTTAGAGAACAATGGAAAAGACTTACAGAAAATATATGATTTTTATGAGATTAGCACCACCAAGAAGATCATTTTACAGAGTCGGCCATCATTTGAAATACATCACTAGAAACATATAAGTTCGTTCGGGGTGGATTCATATCATCGTCAAAGCAACCCTAAGCTGGCGTCAGTTGGTATCACAACTCTGACTCAAGTCATCCACCCGTGTCTCTTGAGAAGACAACGTTTTTGTTTCAACTGATGTGAGTCAAATTGTGGTTACATGCTGTTGAACAAATTCATCTGAGGAAGATTCAATAAGCAGTATAACATACCCAGACCCCTCAAGAATAGTAACTGGACTAGATCCACATGTATTTTTTAAGAACAATAGAAAGACTTACAGAAAATATTTTTGTTAGATTAGCACCACCAAGATCATTTTACAAAATCGGCCATCATTTAAAATACATCACTCGAAACATACAAGTTCGTTCGGGGTTATGAACCTTTTTTTTAAATGATATGCTTCAAATTGTGGTCACATGCTGTAACCCGATAATTCATTTGAGGAAGATTCAATATAACATACTCAGGCCTGAGAATAGTAACTCGGAAATGGAGTATATTATTACACTATGGCCTGAGAATGAATGCCTCAATCAGTTTTCATATTTCACTCACACAAGAGATTATTTTTCAATCCCCATTGACTTGAAAATTCAATGATATGAATTATCGAAATCTCCAGTCTTATGGTTCAAGAGCCGTACCAGCGCGTATACACGTTAGTTTCAATTCAAATATAATTGATGTATACCTTACAAGAATACTGACTATATATATTTTCTATAAACGAATGAAAGGTTCTTCAAATATCAAGAAAAAGCCAAGATAAAGCCATTTGTTTTTTCAATTTGGTCACATCTTCGTTCGTTAGGAATCGCTTGATGGGCACTCGAAATAGATTCGAATTGGAACAGGTCACTGGATATGGGATTCGGTGGTTCATGAGAATTCTAAAAAAAAATGTGAGTGTATTGTATATAAAAAATCTGAATTCTTCTGTTGATCCATTCAATTGAAGTATTTTGGGATAATGGTAAATATGGATAAGTAATTTTATTGGAAGAATGAGGGAATGAGACATCTGCTTTAAATAGGTAATAGAAGAAGTAAGTATTGAAAAAGTGTACTAATTATAAGACAATTATTGATTGAATAGCAAATGCATTCACGTCGGGAAAGAAAAAGTTATTTAGTAAAAGCATTTCACACGAGTATATAATTCAATTTATTGAAAAAGGAATCATTTTTAAGGAAGATTAGTTTTTGTGAGGGAAAACATATCTGTCACTGTATTTTACTGCATTAGAAAATTTCACTGGCATATTTCCTAGGTAATTTTAAAAGAAATATTAGTGAAAGCTCGTAAAAATCAATTTGGTTCACCTTATTCAACTTACTAAATCAAAAATCTCATTCAATGAGGAATTATTTTCAATATATATGATGAAAATGGCCGATATTTTATGATGTAATAAAAGTATTCGAAACAATTTACTGAGAATTTTTTTTACTCAGAAGTTTACGAAACCACATACCGTGTTTTACTATACAAGTACTAGCTTCTCCAGGCATGTTTCATACAAAAGTAGTAGTACTAAACTGGGCATTTCACGCGAGGAGAGAGGAGGTATTTGGTATTGTATGGTTGGCTTCCCCATTTCAAAAAATTTGAATTTGATTTGGAGTACAATTCAACTGTTACTATATACTTGGTAGAACGTCAGAATAAATTAAAATAGAGAAGTCCTCCAATGCTGTTGACGTTTGGCATCGTCTGAATAATTTGTGTTGTTTCTGAAAAAATGTCATCACCTAACAAAAAACAAGTCATCAAGAGTGAGGCACGTGAAATATTTTCAAAGTGTTAAAAGTGAGTCAGATACGTTATGTCATGTCATGTTCCATTTGCCTTATTAAAACTAATTATACGTACGACACTGGCCGCCAAGGGGCCAGTAATAGTAATTTAGTTGGGAGAGTCTATACCTGCGCGATCGCTCGCCATCACGTTTGGCGCTTGTTTTATTTCGGTTTTGTAAACTGTTTTGAAAATCTTACAAATCAAATACATCAAATTTGAATTTAGGCAGATATATCAACTGTCATTAGGGAAGTGGTAAAAAATAATTTGAAAAACACTATTTCTTCGAAACGATAAAATCATTTCCACACACTCCTAGACGACAAAAATTGTTTTTATTACCGACAACGAGACCGGTCCACGACTGACCATTTAACCATTACCATGCTATAAAGAAGGCAATGAAACGGCGGTAATGACGAAAACACCAATAAAGACGGTAGTTGAGTCGGAATGTATTAGCTATAAATGAACTACTTCTCTGCGATGGTCATAGAAACTACGAGAGACGGTGTTATGTTTGTAAAAGACATGAAAACGTGAGTAACAGAAAGTTTCTAGAAAAAAAATTACCATTAATAATACAAAACTATAAAAATACTTTGTTCTACAAACACCAACTATTTTTGAAAATATTATTGAAGACAGACTTACAAAGAATGAAGAATTTTATTTTGTATTGCTTAATTGCGAGTATTATTAATACTAGCGCCCCGACTGAGCTTCACCTATGAAACATCAGACCAGAGAAGTTTTGTGTTGCTTAACATGTCTTAGGAATGGTCACATAAAAATGAGAAATGTTCGAAATTGTGGAGATTGATACATGACATGAGGCTCTTAGAGACAGGAGACAGACCCCTTTAAAAGTTTGGAAATATACAATGAGATCTATGAACAGCGATAGAGGTCCCATTCCTCTCTTACATAATAAATAATTAGAAATATAGAATAGAAGTGAGTTAGGTGTAAAATTCAGTTTTTAACATCTCCTAATGATACTAACTTAGCGAAACGCGAGTCGAGACACTGTTTTTGTTCTGGTGTGGGATAAGTGTTATTTTTGGATTCATTTAATTAGTATGGTGTAAAAAAAGGCAATTACAATATGTATGAAATGCTCAAGGTCACTAATGCATTTAATTTGGTATATGAATCAATATCGTATCAGTCTGAATAGCTTTCTATATACCATATTATATGCGACCGTCTTTTAAACATAAAAATTGGTATAATGAGCTATCCTTAAAAAACAGACATATGTCATCGAGGACTTTTGTGTAGATCTATAAAGGAAGACCATATGTATTGACTGAAGAGGACAAAATGGTAGGCCATGGTCGAATGGAATCTATAGTACCAAACGTTTCATATGCTACTAATCTTCACGAGGAAAAGCCTTTGTAAAAACTGTTTTTAACTATCCTCATCGAAACATTTCGAATGTTCAACGACTAATCCATCATTAATTCCAATGAATCTCAAAACTTAAAAAGCACAATTGCAATTCTTGCAATGTTCCAGAGACGACAGCACACCTTTATCAATTTTTATTTTCTGAAAAAACAGATGGTTGAACAATTGCTAAACGTTAAACTCTCGAGATCGAACAATGTAGCAAAACATTTATGTAAACGGCTCGCAGTGTGTATCAAATCAAGCCAGTAGCAATTCAACACACATGTTCATTACAACGATGAGAATTTAAATCGTTATGCGTTCATTTAATTCTGTTAATGGCATGTGGTATGAAAAAATATGAAATCGCTTGCAACGGCGTGCACTTTGCGAGTCCTTGGTGAGTTGTCAAACGGATGATGGATTACAGGCGGGCAGAGGCTGTACGATATGGCGAAAAATTGCAAAGTTCAAAAAGACCCTTTTCATGATTTGCACAACATATAATGTGACCATTTCATTCAAATAAAGTATTTACAGTTTCACGTTAACTTAACTGCGCAATATCGGATGTAGTTCTATTTTCTAAAATTGTCTCATGAATCCATTTGAGGGGGACGGCAGAGTGCAATAAATATGTATCATACTGAGACTATATAAAGACTGGATGGAATACTTCTGAAATGGTGTAGTGGAAATGTAGTCTTCAAATTCAAGAATTTTTGCAAAGTTTTGATTAGGACTAGAAGAGAATTGGCATATCTATTTAACCACATCTAAACACCACTATTACGGTGTTCTTTGAATAAATCGAAGCAATTACGAAAATATTGCTGGGATAGTTGAATAAAATTAACAAAATGGAACAAAACAATTCTTTCAATTGTAGAAGTGGTATGAATTGTTTTTTTTTTCTGTTAAAACAAAAAATCTGCCCTAGCCTGGAATGCTCCTTTGCTCGCCTCACCAAAAAGGCAATCGAAATATACAAACTGAAAAATATTTCCAATGGGAACGATAAGTTCTGAAACAGAAAATAATCCAATTCCACAGATCAAAATGAAACCTTTTCGCAAGACCCAGACAACCTTGTACGACACTGGATCGGGGAACAATGAAAGCACAGAACACTAGTTCCAATTACTAGCTAGCCAGTCACAGCGCAGTAGTCAATCAGCCATCGATACTATTACAGCGCCGCCGAAGACAAAACCGCAGTTGTAGGCGAAACGTCCAGTAAATTACTACCATTTAGTTTTGACTAGATTACTAGTTATAGTAATTATCAAATAGGTTTTCAATGTTCTTAATGTTCCGTCGATACAAGTAGTTGTCATCTTCAGACATCCTGGAGTCTTTGTACTTCTGAAGATACCAAGTACAACTCAAAGGTCAAACGTTGAAAAACTCAAAATAAACGACAGCCAATGATTCCGAAAAAAAAAGTACATTTGAGTATTAGGTTCGCAAGAGAGTTCTCAACATTTCTGTATTACCTAGACAGTTACTTTCAGTAATTATTATAAGGTGTGAACGTTATTATATACTTATTTGGAAAATTGTTGAAACATATGAAAAGCAACTCTTCATTTCGTTATTGAATGGACCAACAGCAAAATACATCTTGTTTGGGAATATTTCCACTGTACAGAGGCTAATGTACCTACAGAAATATTGGAGAAAATTAATTTGATTCATAGTAGTTATAAATTTAATATTTTCATTCAACAAAGATATCTGCATCTTTAAAAGGAAAATGTTGTCATTTAAATAATCTAGAAAATTGTTAATAATGTGATAAAATTGATAAATTAATCAGTGTTCTATCATTATTGACTGAATTGTACATTGAGTATATATAATATTGAGTATAATATCTTGTTATACACGATATTATAAATAATAATGGTGATTTATATTCTGAAATGAATTGGGTGAAAAATTATCTTATCAATCTCAAATAAAGATTGAGGAGTTAGTTATTGTAAAATAATTTTTCAATAATTTGTAACGTTGAATTTTCTATTATCGGAACTTTGAATATTTAGTACAAATGTATCATTTCATTTTCTATCATTAGCTGTTAAGCTACCTTAACTATGAAGACTTACCTTGACAAAAAACGTTTATTCATCGTAAAAAAGAAGAAGCGGACGTCATGTCATCGAATTATCATTAACCTTTGTTAATGCTAGTCGTCGAGTCTTTCTCGAATCTTTCTATGAATATTCGTCATTTCAATGAAGGAATCAGTATCTTTCATATTTACCCCCAAGTCATTCCGCAGAATCTGGGAAATTAAATAATAAATCACCCTGGATACCCCTAATTTAATTTCAACAACGTCACTGGCCGATTTCCCATAACTATCGACCATGACTTGCGAAAAGTGCCAACATCTGGCAGTAAAGAAATATATCATGTTTCATGCAGTCTAGTTTATAATTCTTCACGATCTATTAACATTTCAGAAGTGTTTAGTTTGGAGGTTACTGGGAGTGTGTCAATTATTGTAACAAAAAGGCCGTACGCCTCATGTTATATGACTGAAACAAATTGACCGCTGTGAAGATGTCTACCTACATGAACTTTTAGAATATCTTCTCAAACATGATTGCTTATAATTAATGCATTGAAATGAATATTATGGAAATTTAATAACTAGTGACAGTATAATTGACATTTAATTAATTTAAAAATAAACTAAAAAACACATTTAACATGCAGAAGCGAAATGATTGACCTGGATAGTTTCATAATCGAAATGAAAATAAGTGAACAATATGATACCACGATATTTTATTTTCTATACAGGAATAGGGATAGAGGTCCGAGTTCCTTATGACTTACAGGCTGCTTTCTCGTTTTTCACTAGGGTAAATATTACAAAAACCACTTTTAACTCTAATCTGAAATGTTAAATATGTGAGACTGATGACATGTTTATTTTGTTATTTTGTGGTAATTCATGATCACTTTAATGAAATGAATAAAAACAATTTTGTCTAATTACCACTAGTAGTTACAACTACCTATTAGTAATTAGACAAAAGTGTTTTTATTCATTTCATTAAAGTGAAATGTCAAATCTTTTTTGCATGGCATTGTAACATTTTCAAATGCGTCAACATAGCTACGAATAATAACTCATTATTATGTTATGTGATTGGTGTATCGGGTATCGATCCATCATCATGTATCTGTATTTGAAGGGGTTAACGGGTCAGAAGGTGGTCAAATTTACAAAAATATACTCAATACTTTTGCCGAACAATATCTGTATGCGACCGTGAAAATTGGATTATACAAGCTTCAAAAGAGGCAACTTTCCATTGAAGAGGACTACCGATCGGAAATGTGAGTTTCTGTGTCCACCCCCATTTTAAATATAGATGCAGTTCATGACATGATTTTATCAAACCGACAAATTGAACAATCACAGTTTACGTCGATTTGGACATGAAGATACTTTGGTTCCGCGAAACCCCAGATATTTCGTGCCAATACTCCGCTGGAAAAAGTTGCTATTTCATGAAGAAAAGAGAATTGAAACTTTCTATGTTTTTCATCACTTTCATTCGTAACTAACGTTACTGCAGTTTCGTCCTATAAGGACATTTTCAAATTTATACATTAAACTTACGTTAATACATACATTAATACTTATACTTAATGCTTATACTTATACTTAAACTTACGTTAATACATACATTAATGTATAAGTTTGAAAATGTTCTTATCGTACGAAACTGCAATAACGTTAGTTACAAATAAAAGTGGTAAGAAACATAGAAATTTTCATTTCTCTTTTCATTATGATTTCCTACCACGCAGTAACGGCTTCATCCATCAATTTAGTTTCTACTTAATTTTTTTAGATTTCCAGGGATACCCAAATTCATTTGGATAACTCCTGGACAGAAATCGCACGTTGCCGTGCAAATAATTCCTGATTTAGGGTTATAATTACTGACCAATTCAGAGCAGAGTACGAGTATGTTAATAATAAGACACTCTGATACTTTGCTTTCATAGTAGGCTAAAATTGTTCAGTACATCCTCGTTCATCATCTTTCACCAAACAAATTCTACTATTGTGAATATATATTTGAAAACATTATTCAGAAATAAATTGACTTTAAAATTGGAAGATCTTTCACCGTTAAAAAGTCAATCACCTGGTATAAAACTAAATTCGAAATTCATGAAACTCTTGAATATTTTTCATTGTATCTCAACCTATTTGCAGTTCACATTATCGTTAGCTTAGGAATTGGCGAAAATATTTCTGCACTTGAAATTTGCATAAAGTGAAGGTAACTGCATTCTAGTGGTTGAAGTGTTAATGTTATAGGTCTATAATCTTCTGAGAGAATTACTGAAAGCGAAACTAATAACAAGCTAGTCGATTCGAATATTTGGTATTTCTCAGAGGCGAGCATAACGTTGAAACTAAAATTAAAAGCAGATATTGAACGATACATCCACTGTAATGGGTTGTTATTTTGAACGTGCGTGAACATTATTTTTTTTTCAAATTCACCTCATTGCAGAAAACCTCTTCAATCTTTTCCATACCTCATTCAATGGTTTTTACTATTACCCAAATAAGTACTTATATACATTGTATTTGTTTATTGATAGAATGAATATGATGCATATATTCAGATTGTGCCAACTTAAAAACCGGAGAGTAAATTAAATCGATTTGATCATTCAACAGGTTGCACCCGCAATGTTTACGCTTGTGAATTTCAAAGAATTCTAAATAATTGAGTTTGCAACCCTTCCTTGCATAGTGCAAAATTTCCGTATCGTTCAGATTCGGAAACTTGT
>WOGL01002315.1:0-10111 GCA_015342145.1 Leptinotarsa rubiginosa | reverse complement strand
CAATAACTGTTTCAATCCCATAACGGAAATTTAGAGTACAAAGTGAATGATTAAAGAAGATTTTTATGTAACTCAATTTTTATGTGTGAGTAGAAGTTTCGAAGTAATTTTACTTTCACTTTGTTTATGAAAGAAACATCTGTGCACGATCTTCTTTTTTAAGGGTTCATTTTTAACTTGATTGCTGTTTTCCCCTCTTCGGAAAAAGCTTGAGTTTGAACATACTTTTGTTTGAATAAATTTCACTAATGGATATTACTAAGCTGATGCAACATTATCACAGAAAGAGTGGGCATATATGCTCTACTACCCGTGCGAATTTACCTCTGGTCGATAGTATGAAATATATTTCAATTTGATATTATTTAAAAATAAATGGATATCATTATCCCCGGTGAATAACATCACACAAACGCGAAACCAACATTTTCTTTATTGGTATTTTGACATGTTCACCATCTAAGGAGAGATGGTCGTAATCACTTATTTCTGAGATATGGGAGTGTTTCCTAAAAATGGGACTACACTGTACACCAACATGATCAGGACTTGATGGAGATATGTTGAAATTTTTCAGTCTGTTTATCGTTTCAATTTCAGTTTGGGAAAATTTGATCAAGGCTTTAAAAGTAACCACTCATTGCGTTGAAACCCTATTACAAATGGAAAATCAGGTCACTGTATCGGAGAATGTAACAAAGTTATACGGATAGAGAGAATCCTGTTATCATAAACCAGGCAATGTATCCTTCCAAAATGGTTCGGATTTTGCAAGTCGCTTCTCCGGAACCGACATTATGCATGTATTCTGTTCACTCTTGCCTCGAAAACTACATTTTCTAGTAGAAAAGGAATTGTGGGAATGAACGAAAGACGACTGAAGTGAAGAACGATGGAAAATAAAACGAGTGCTCTTACGTTTGAGAGTATCCAAGCTCGGTGAATTTGACTGATCTTCCAAAAGTGACTAATAATAAAATCAAAATAATAGGTTTCAAAATCTGAACAACAAAGATTAAAAAAAAATTAAGAGTGAAATGGTGGAAATGAATGGTTTCGTATCAGAAGCCGATAGTGGATGTATTTGGAAAGTTGATGTAACAAACACCTGCTGAAGGTTATCAAACAATTTCCTGAATTGAATGTCATTTACAAGTCAGCAAAATAGAAACATCGCCGTCTTGTAGAAAATAAGAAAAGCATGTTTTATCAAAATAAAATATCTAACACCGACAACTTGAATAAAACGTGTTGGACCATAGTCAAGGAGTTAACCAAAAAAGGTAATTCTCCGCATAATATTTCTCTTTCCGTTGACGGTGGAGAGCCTGAAGACAATGCCGAGACAGTGGCAAATCTGTTCAACAATTTTTCCATACGACGTATTAAACAACATTCCACAAACAAAAAAATATGATTTTGATACAGATGATTGTGTTAAAGACACTGCACTCATACATGGATTACAAGGTTTCTACAAAATCGCAAACAATATGTATGGTTGAGAAATGAACAGTGCAATGAGTTGGGGGTTGTAAATTCTACATTAGATGATATCAACGTAGGTGTTCCACAGGGTTCTATTTTGGGTCCTGTGTCATTTCTACTATATAATAATAACATTGAAAAACTATGTGAATATGTTCATGTTACAACATATGCAGATGATATATCTGTACTTGTGTCAGATAATTCTGGTGAAATGCTCGGAACACGTTGTAATTTCAATAACCAAGTGATCATCTTCAAGAGGAACCACTAGGTGATTGAAACACGTGTCGAGGTGTTGAAAATAACGGTTTGGTGTTGGGATAAATCTCCAGTAATATTCATTACTACACCTAAGGTTCCAAACAGTGCATCACCAGTATATCTGAATATACGTGATGAAAGGAAAAACACAACAATACCCAAGATTCTCTAGAAGCTCGAATGTTCAAAGCTGTTCTCTCCAAAACAACTAGCTTTTCATCGTTGACTCAATATATCCTGAATGGGATTCAAAAGCGATATGGAGGTGAACGAAACAGATGTAACCAAAATCTATTCAGATCTAAAAAGTTACAGAGAGCCAAAATAAAGTCCCAGGTCATGGAATATCTGCATGATTAGCACTGTTATTCAGAATTATTTTTGATGATAGTTACACATTTCCCCAATATAGACCGTACTTCCAACTATATATTATGAGACTATTATGTAGTGAAAGGAGTATTGGAAAAAAAGTATATATTGTGAAAACTGTATATAATTATTATCATGGATAGTAATTAATTTCCAGCAAGTAAGAGTCAGTGTATTCAAAATCATTGAGAATCATCAATTGTTATCAGCTTGGGCAAGGAATTTTGCCTGAAGATTGGTCCTTTCACAACTCAAATACATTTTGATTCGGTACACATTTGAATTTGCCATGAAAATGAGTAGAAATCACACGTTGAAAGGTAAGACCTCGCACAAGTTTCGACTTCTGAGGGTTGGAATTCCAGCAGAACAACTTCTGGAATTCCAACAGTTACATACAGTCCATACAAAGACCCTATGGCTCTCTGAGCAAAATTTTTCACATCCAGAAGTTCCAAAACGAAGTGAAATTGAGAGAAATCAAACTGAAAAAGCTACAAGCAATAAATAAGTTATGAGAACAAAGGATTTCACATCCGAAGTCATGATAAGAAGGAATATAGTGGTCTCAGAAGTACGCGGCCCAACAAAGAAAACACAAAAATTTGGAAAAAAAATGCATTTATTCCTCAACATAAACTCCTTGAAGCTCTATACACTTTTCCCAGCGACGTTCGATGGGTTCGATACCGGTTTTATAATAAGAACTGTTTTGCTCCTCAAAATAGCCAATAACTGCCGGCATCAGTTCTTCATCGTTAGAAAATCTTTGGTCACTGAGCCATTTTTTTCAAGTTCAGGAACAGAAAATAATCCGAGGGGGCTGAATCTGTCAAATAGGGTGCATGAGGTAGCAATTCAAACTTTAATTCTTCAATTTTGGTCATTGTGATAATGGATTTGTGAGCTGATGCATTCTTAGCCAAATGCGGCCGTTTTTGCTTGATTTCTTTTAATAAGTTCGCATAATACTCGCCGTTGATAGTTTTGCCTTTTCAAGATAGTAGATAGGCTTTAGAGGAAGCGGTGTTCGCTTCCTCTAAAGCCGGTTCTGCCTTTTGAGTCCACTGTTTTGATTGTTCTTTTGTCTCGGGTGTAAAGTAATGTACCCATGTTTCATCCATGTCAAATATAGAAAATAATCATGAAATAATTCAAATTCATTTAAGCAAATAGATGAATTGAAAGATGTTCCAACCTCAACTTCAATATTCTAAAACAAAAACACTCAGTATTCAGAATTCCATCTTTTAATATTCCAAGTTCATCAATATCGAAATTGATCCGATCACAGGATATAGAAATATAAAACAATCTCCAAATACGAAAACTTTGCACAGATTTCATGCTGAGCATTTTACCTTAGTACAGTGACCGTTCCAAAGTTGCAATGTCATAAACAGAGAGTATTGAGAAATGTATTCAGTATCAATTGATCTTCAGAGAAGTTTCCAGCGATGCAGCACATCTCCCATTATTCGATCCTGCTGGGTGGCAGCAAAATGTAAATTTTTGGAGATTTATTGTATTTTTTATTAACATTTGAGTGTGAGTTCATTCCTAAAGTATTTTTTCCGTTTCTTTACATTAAATATTTAATTAAGTTTTTAAATGAGTTCTTTCATTATTTGGTTGAATGATGAATGGGTGATATAGCGAATAAAATGCTCTCATTAATAAGCCAAGCGAGTACTGAGTTACGACATTATGTAACAATGCAAGAATTCTGTTTTTTTGCTGTGAAACTTTGCTAAACACTCGATTGAAACATCTTCAAGACTCAGTTTTTGCTCGAGTTTTAGGAAACGCAGCACCCATTTCGCACACAGCTTTCTCATGACCAAATTCTCAGGTAATTACGATGTACCCCAC
This sequence comes from Leptinotarsa rubiginosa, assembly GCA_015342145.1. NCBI lineage: Eukaryota > Metazoa > Arthropoda > Insecta > Coleoptera > Chrysomelidae > Leptinotarsa > Leptinotarsa rubiginosa. The sequence continues at coordinate 6,115 of WOGL01002315.1, read as the reverse complement.
TTATTGAGAAACCTACTGAATCCGCTAGCTCACGCACTTTCAGTCGACGATCATTCAGTACGATTTGGGGATTTTCCTCACCGTTTCTGAAGTCGTCACCTCATTTGGTCGACCACTGTGATACTCGTTTTGGCAGCTCATACGACCTCGTTTGAACTCTGCTACGCAATATTTTGCAGACTATTGTACCAATTTCCTCCATTTTCACAAATCAACGAAAATGTTCGCTATTGATGGCTGCTAAACAAATACTGAACAAGCAGTGCCTTCGAACTTGAAACATGCTTTATATATTGTGTACTTTCTAATATTTTACAAATACCTACCGCCATCTCTAGGCCTCGCCGTGTACTCCTGGGCCGGGCTGGTTAGCCGTGGTCGAATGGAACGTGTAGTATTAAATTTGATAGTTCTATATGACCAGACTGAAGAGCTGTACCGCTGTTCTCTATGAGAGCTTTCCGATTTTCCTCATCTTCTTCTTCTAATCAGAGTGCCTTAATGGCTAAATCGCAGTTGCTAAAATTCTTGAACATTTTGCTTAGAGGACCTTCCTAGATATTGCTTGAATCGACACTGGCGAGAGTAGCAAGTGTATCAAGCCGGAGTGGTAAATCGGAAGCATGGATGACAAGTGTGATTACCCACTGGCGATCCTGCACCGATTCTCTTTTGGGGCAAAATCAAACCGGAGTCGGATCGGAGAGGTGTATGAAGAAATGTGTCCCGGACTTAACACGTTCTGTTGACCTCCATTCTTTTCTATTTTTTGTTGAAATTGTTGGGATGCTCATTGGTAGATCTCAAAAGCTTTCCTACGAAGTCAAACGTGATAATACGTTGAAACAGATAGGATATCTATTTTTTTGTATTTCATTGCGTGTTTCAACTGGGATATTTTTGCAATTCTTGTTTCTTGGTGTTGATACTGCATTTGGTAGTTTTGATGCAAACTGAGCCATAGAAATATCATGTAAATACTGGCGGATGTCAGATGCTTTCTTTTGTTTTTTTTTTGTCTGATAGTGTTGCGTAATTGTTTAGTTGGCTTGAAAATGGTCTTGATGTTATTCGAAAAGTGCAGTGAGTCGATGGAGTGTTTTCAGAACTGAACACTTTTTGCAAATATTTGCTGCATCCTCCCCTTCTTAAAGTCTTGATTTCGTATTGATCAATATTCATGGTATGATCATTAGCACTTGTGTTTTGAGCCTCATGTCTCTCATTGTTGGATGATTCCACAACTTGACACATTGCGTCATTATATACTGAATTTGACTCCGGCAAAATCTTCCACAGTTTTTCAAGGTTTTATAGTCATATAGAACACATATCGAAAGGTTGGGTTTTTTCGAAAGAATCACGAAAGACTCCAAAAACAGGAACACGTTAAATCACTGTATTGATATCTTTAGTCGTATAAAATTTCGCTGCAATTTATGCATATCAACATCGATGACTCTAAGGAATACTGTTAACTCGTTTCATGTAAAATATCACAAAAGTCCTGCACCTGCATCGTGCGAATCGCGTAGAAAGGAGATTCGTTTAATCAAACTCAAACACCGTGCAACTATTCAAGGAATTACTTCCATTAGTAAACTTCTTAGTGATTTATTAAACAGTCCATATCTTCTCTCTGAAATCAAGTAACAAATTCTCCTGCAAACGTTGAGACGTGATAAAGTTTCATTTCTCATATCTAGAAGTTCTCCTATTGTTTGTAAGAGTTGTTGCTCATTAAATAAATACATTCAGGAATTACCCGAATTGAACTATTCCATATTCTCTACCTGAACTTGGAAATGAATTGAGAATGAATAAAAAGATAGTTTCAACAATTCACGGATATATTGACTATGTGAATGATTTCTTTTTCTTCCAATCTCACAACTCCTGGAGATATTTTTCTTTGACATTGAAAAATTATTATATGATACATTGGTCAACTTAGGCATAGGTTTGATTCAGTTTGAACTAGATAATTAGTTGAATTAGCATTATGCTTTCCAGTATATATTATCATTGTATTCTCATAGTTTTCCAGTATGTATTCTCATAGTGAATGAATGGATAAATGAATATATATTCATTGTCACATACTGTCCCTGGAATGGATATATCAATAACACAAGTCCACAACAAAAAAGCTGTCTGGATATTTTCAACTGATTTCTTTGTTCTGAAAACAAAAAAAAGTACTCAAAGGAATCCAGAACGTCAGGTTCTTTTGCAAAATGTATAATTGTATCATTAAAACGTTTTTTGAGGTTAACTTGAAGTCACAAATGAATGTTTCGAAAGAAGCCTTAAAGCAATTCTGCTTCACAATAACGATTTCTAGGTCTCCATTCCTGTAAGTTATTCCGTACACCTCGAAGAAACCTGGAATTGATTCTTTGTAAAAATACAAACACCACGGTTGGCAAGTGTGCGGTGATTTGAAAATTTTGGGCATGTTGCTCGGACAACAATCTGGGTTTACCAAATTGTTTTGTTTGCTTTTTGTGTCTGTGGGATAGTAGAGACCAAGCAAATCACTGGACCAAAAAGTGTTGGCCTCCGAGGGTGCTCAACTTTGGCAAAAAGTACCTTCTGCATAAAACTTGGGTTCCTCCTGATACAGTTTTTCTACCACCACTTCACATAAAGCCAGGATTGATGAAGCAATTTGTAAAGTCACTTCCTAGGGATAAAAATTAACTAAAAACTCTCAATATGAAAGTTTCCAGGCAAGTTGGAGTAAGGTGTTTTCGTTGGACCAGTTAGACGGCTTATGTCTGATCCACAGTTCATCACAGCCATTACGGATCCTCATAGGGAACGCAAACCATAAACAAATCGTTAAAAGAAAATTGAAATCATTCCAAACTTTAGGTTGCCTAAAAGGTTTGAAAGTACATTTTCTTCATTACCAGAAAATTCAGATTTGAGTGAAGAGCAAGATGGGTCCCACCAAGATATTAAGAAGATGGAAAAAAGATACGAGGTAAGATGAAGCGTTTCAATGATGGTAGACTACTGTTGGAGGTTTCAGAGAGATCTTCCAGATGCTTTCTACAAACGGAAAGTTACCAAAAGAGTCTCACTGGAGAAAAAATGTATTTAGTGTTTATTATGAATATAAACAATTTTTAGTCTCCCATCTTCTATTTAACATAGATACCTACATTCATAGAATGTAGCATTCGAGCACGTAGCTTTGATTTTCTGTATTGGTTTCAATTTTCCCAAAAGTTTATGATAAAATGAATTGTTTTTCTGTTAGATTGTTGTGATTGTGGTATACCCTTGGATTGTGAATATATTGCTGCATCAATATCTGTAATAAAAATGATACGAAACGTTTTATCGAATGTTTATTATTACATCGTCATAGCACACTTCGAATTCAATGACATTTTTCCCTTCCATTTTTTGATATTCTCCGAAATAACAATTCCATTCCAAAAAAAAAAACTAAAAACAGCATTTTTGGTTTTCCCCGTATAACTCGAGAAGGGCGAGACTCCCCGTAAATTTTCTTCGGCCATTGTATTGTTCTCGACGACAGTTACCTTTTTTCCCATTCAGTCGTCTACGTATCTGTAACGGTTTAGAATATAGCAATGTTACCACATGATAAAAAAAACAACCTGTATAATTTTTCAAACCTTCCTAAAATTACATAAGTGAACTATTATACATTATATATTGATGAGTTGATAATATAGAGTGATTTGTAGGAGCACATCTCAGAACATAAACCTTGCAGAACTCATGTGTAGATATGTTATTTTTTTTCAAAGAAATATACAGGAGTAACAACTGTTGAATTTTTTCATAATATCATATGAAAGAAACCGTATCCAGATACCTATATGCTTTCAAAGATGTAATCTAACAGTTTGATAGTGCTTAAAATTTGCATTGATTTCGAAATATTATATTTCCATTGCTTTTACCGTTTGGTGACCTATTGTGATTATTTTAATCCGTAATAATTTAATGATGAATATGAATAACCAGAGACGTATGACGGACGTGATTACACTCATCAATATTATGCCCCAATATTCCATGCATCATGTATTTGCAGTTTTTGACAATAATAGCACTGCATGACATTTCACGCATGCGAAATCATAAATCAGCAATCATTAGCTACGATGATGGATTTATCAGTTCAACCTCAATAAATTTTCATATCGACTTACCAAAGTGGGTTTTGCTAATGAAGGCATTACACTTTCATGAACTGTAGTTGTACAAATCGATCAGATTGCATCTGACAGTATTCAACGCGTATTTTTCTGATGTTCGCATTGAAGAGCATTTTGGAATATCTTGGCTGATTGAGAAATACAGGATATGCCTAAACTTTCCACTACAAAAACATTGGATACTGAGAAAAGAGTTGATCTTTCGAAGTTTTCTATCTGACATAGGCTTTTTCAAGTTTTTTTCGGAGGGTTTCGCTTTGATTTTTATTCTTTCAATCGTGGCGTATTCAGAGGGATATGTTGGAAATGTTGAATGGGATATTATTATATCCCACCTGCATTACAGAAATAAGTAACACAATTTGAAACATATTTCCGGGTTCCTATAAACATAATATTTCACTGTAGGAAATAATATGAAAAATCACATGGTTTTTAGTATATTGGGTATATCAATAAGAGATTTTATGAAGGTTAATGATTTGTCAAAAGTAGATATTCGGCATATTTCAAAATTTCCGGTGAATAGAGGTTTATCAGGAAATTGATTGGAATTATGAATCAGAATGTGATAAAAAGCCTTTGAAGTTACCTTCAGTATTACAATCGCAAATTTTCAGTGACTAGCATGATAAATAGAAATAGGATAATTTGACAATACGACATTTTCGTTTTTGTGTAATTTTTGACGGATCTAACAAAACTCTTTTATTTTATGTTATGTTAAAAATGGGAAATTGAATCAATTATTACAGAGGAAAATACTGACGATCGTTCATTCACTTATTTTTGGTGTGACATGGATAGCCACTTTGCATAATATTTTTGCAGTTATTTCCATCAGGTCGTTGTTGGAAAACAATACATTCACTTGTCTTATGACAGTGAATGAACAGACAATTAACTCCAGATGGAATTTTTTCACACAATAATGGTCCCATGAGGTGAAAAATTGATATGTTATTGATATTGAGAGAATGTCATAAGAATTCAAAGAATATTTTTTAGTTATTCTATACTCAGAGATATCCCAATCGGCAAAAATCCTGCCCAGTAGTATTTTTCGAATGTGGAGAATTGTTTTAGGAAAGATGGAAATCAGAAGGAGATCAGAAGTTTATCATTAACGGAGAGATTTAAACTAACTATCGTGCTATGTTGAAAATAATAAAATGGTTCATTGAAAATAATAATAATAACAATAACTGTAAATGAGTTACAACTCAACCAACAAAATCATAAATATCAAGCATTAGGATAATCAATATATCTGATGTTGTAAACAACATTTGCATTCTGACGTTTTCAAAGGACATGTGATTGGCTACTTCAAAATTGCAGAGTCAATCCAAACTCTATCGCCTTCATTCTGTTTTTCGACACTCAAGATTTACTAATCTCAAAAAAATCAATATGCATTTGCAAGAAAAAGTTTTAGTCAGTGTCTAGATTGGTATCGTTAAGGCGAAGACTGTTAAACCACTTATTATTTTGTTACTTCTGTCAACTTACCTAATTTGTTAATTCAATAGCAGATGAATAAGACATTGTCATTAGATTCTTCGAAGCATTTCTTATTTGGAATGTGCTTGTTAGGAAATAGTTGTCATCAAAAAAGATTATGTAATTTTATCAACTTGTATCATTACTATTTATTTCTATGAGGTCCTTAGAATAACTTATGTCCGATCAGTATCAAGAGTCACTTCAAAAATTGAAGTAGGCTTAGAAACTTTCGAAAATATGATTTCATTACAGAATCGTCTCAGAAATTCAAACATGTTGGAAAACTCAAGGTTCTCTATTGTAAATTCCAAAAGGGGGTTGTTACGTTGTTCAACGGGGGGAAGAGAAATTTGGTTTTGGAATGAAAGTTAAACCCCCCTTCGGTATATTCCAAAACCGTGTTGGTA
>WOGL01002314.1:0-10117 GCA_015342145.1 Leptinotarsa rubiginosa | reverse complement strand
GAAGTGGCCGTGTCAGGTGACGCCGAATCACCTGGTTACCAACAAACAGTATTGTTTATTGCTCACACGCTCACGCGTTTCATTTAAAGTCACATTTAAAGTTTTTGCTGCTGTTTAATGTCTTGCATAATGCAGAACAATAGTGAGAAATTGTGTGTTCCTGACGATATTGAAGAGGAGGGCAAAAAGAGCTTCAATTGAAGTGTTACCAAACAAATCGGCTCAGCAATATGACATCGCATATTCTAATTTTCTTAGCTGGGGTAGTCTCAAAAACGTCGAAGAACATTTCAGCTAAACCGTCTTCTTAGCCTATCTAGAAGAGAAACGAAAAATATGGAACTCGTCAACTTTGTGGAGCAAGTTTCAATGACAAAGTGGAGTGTGCTCGTTGAAAATAGTGTTAATGCAAGCAAATATTTCTTAAAGCGGAAAAATGAGAATTATAGGCTCAAAAAATCAGAAGCTTTTACGCCAGATGATGATAAAAGTTGCTACCATTTTCGGAATATATGGAGCCTGCCGGCGTGAAAAGCTGTGCCATTTATTGATAGAAGACATTAAATTAATGGATAAATCATTGATTATTCAAATTCCAAATACAAAACGGTCGTTCTTTTTGCATTGTTGGAAAAAACATTGACTATTTCAATAAATACGTTGTATTACGCTCTTCTGTTATCAATCATCAAAATTTTTTCTGAAATACTCAAATTATAAATGCAGTGCCAAATCAGTTGGTACCAACACATTTGGGAAAATGCCCTCTACCATTGCTGAGTTTCTGAACCTCCCGGAACCAAAGGAATATACAGGTCACTGTTTCAGAAGGTCTTCTGCTTCTTTGCTGGCAGACTCAGGAGCAGATGTAACGGATATTAAGAAGAAGGGAGGATGGTAATCTACAACAGTAGCTGAAGGTTACATCGATCAATCTATTTCTTATTGCTATTGCTATTGCTGCTTCTTTGCTGGCAGACTCAGGAGCAAATGTAACGGATATTAAGAAGAACGGAGGATGGGAATCTACAACAGTAGCTGAAGGTTACATCGATCAATCTATTTCTTATTGCTATTGCTATTGCTGAAAGAATAATCCCAATAGTTAGCTCCCATGAAATTGTCAACTCAGCTAGTTCAAATATATCACATACATACATATAAAATGTTCATATGGAGGTAGTTGTTTCGACATATCCTTTTCTTCCAGTTTGTGTCTGAATGTTACTTCATTGCATGATCTACATAATTTTGTATATAGTTTCTTTTGAAATTGATGCTTTTTATTTTTTTTTAGAAGTTTTTCACAGTTTTTTGTATAATAATAGAGAAGTAGGAATCCAAAATTTGTCTTTCATAAAAATTGATTTTTCATTGTTGGAAAAACATTGACAATTTAAATAAATACGTTGCATTACGCTCTTCAGTTATCAATCATCAACGTTTTTTCTGAAATACTGAAATTATTGATGCAGTGCCAACCCAGTTGGTATAAAAACCTTTGGGAATATGCCCTCTACCATTGATGAGTTTCTGAACCTCCCGGAACCAAAGGAATATACAGGTCACTGTTTCAGAAGGTCTTCTGCTTCTTTGCTAGCAGACTTGGGAGCAAATGTAATGGATATTAAAAAGACCGGAGGATGGAAATGTACAACAGTAGCTGAAGGTTACATCGATCAATCTATTCCTTATAAAAATGCTATTGCTGAAAGAATAATCCCAACAGTTAGCTCCCATGAAATTGTCAACTCAGCTAGTTCAAATATATTACAAGGCTCTTCAACATCGCAAGGTATTAATATCAGCAGTTGTTCTAATTGTACTTTTCATATTAATGTTTATAAATAATGATAATAATAATGTAATTGATGCATATAATACATGTGTAACAGAATTTAATTGTATCTATATCTATTGTTCATAATAAAACTTCCTAGAAAATTGAATTTCATGTCTGAAAGTTACTTTTTTGCATGACCTACACATCTTTGTTAAGAGTATATTTTGAAATTATTTGCTTTCTTTCTTTGGAACATTCCTCCATTTTTAGTATGAAGATGGGGAAGGAGAAAACCAAAACCTTTCGTTCCCAAATTTTTATCTTTCAATTTAGACAAAAATTATCCATGACTGGGATCAAATCAAATAAGAGAATGAATGTCATCACGTACTGTCATCGATGACATGAATAGAGTAGATTTAACTCATTACATTACAAGACAACAATTACAAGAAACAGTACGGCATTCATTATGAATCATGTAATGTTGTCCAGATTGGTGCTGAAGTCTCAATGCGTCTAGTGTGGTACTCCGGAACATCAATGTCCGTCATTGAGGATGACAGTTTTCAATGTAAGTGAAATGATTCCTCTTTCATATTCAATATATTGTAGCAAACCTGTGAATAATATCTGATTCAATTCTATAACGGATGATTGGAGTACAAACAGAATAGGAGGAAGTGGTATTTTGTGTTACTAAATTTTCATATAAAATGTTTATATGGAAGTAGTTGTTTCGACAGATCTTTTTCTTTCAGTTTGTGTCTGAATGTTACTTCATTGCATGATCTACATATTTTTGTAAATAGTTTCTTTTGAAATTGATGCTTTCTGTTTTTTTTAGAAGATTTTCAGATTTACAATAATGGAGAAGTAGGAATCCAAAATTTGTCTCTCACAAAAATAGATTTTTCATCAAATTATACGCCTTTCAGTTCAATTGAAAAAGTTTCTAGTGGAAATATACATCAATGAATTCATAAACATTATCCGTCGAAACGTTAAAAAAAAAGAAATTTCCTAGAGCCCAGAATACGAGAACTTCTGAACTCTCGTTGAAGAAATATTTCTTTTTCCAGTTCTTTTGATATAATACAACGGATCCCATTTTCTTTGGGACAAAAACGACGTTCGGTACTCTTAGAAAGTCGCATTTCTCATCTTTTTGATGAATCAAGACTGTTTCAGTTGATCAAGTCTGTATTTCCATTCAACATGGAACAGTAATTTGCTCTGGGAAAGTAATTTCAAACTCTCTTAAAAGAGAAATGCTTTTTCGAGTAAATTTCTAATCATTCGTGATATCTTTTTATGACAAATGCGTCGTGAAAACTGAATGAATAATGATGTTCATGAACTTCTGAAGTTTTCTCTTCATTTTGATTTCATAATCCATCCCAGATAATCCACAAAGACAAAATGAATCAACCAATAAAAAGACCGTGATCAAAAACTAGAAAGGTGGAAAGCAAAGTGTGTAATATATGTTTGAGGTTCAGTATCAATCTTGCCTCCCAATTTGTTGTTCGAAAGTTTGTATAGTAACTAGGCACTGGTATTGAAAATTAACTGTTCTCTTGTATCAGAAAGTATTAAAACTCATTTCCAATGAAAACGGTCCATTTAGCAACTGATGAGAATTAAAAAACTTCATAGTAACATTTGGATACGTAGATACAGATAAGAATAATAATTTATTTCAACACTCCCTCTGAATGATTATTTGCTGGAAATAAACTGCAAAAATCTTATACCTAATTCACTCCTTGGAAATGAAAATCTATCTCTGGATAGACAAATTTCTCGTAAATTTCTCAGAAATTTGATTTTTCCCATCAATACGATCTCTTTTGATCACTTTATTGACATTCTCCCATATAAAATGGGATTTTATGTCAATTTCGCCCCAAAACTTTTCCACCATTCTGCCTTATCATATGTATTGCTGACTCTGATTAGTTGTCAAATCCAAAAAATGTTTCTCGTAGCTTCACTAGCCGATATGTATTCCGATTCAGACAGTACAGTACTCTCTACATGTACTCCCTCCCTGAATAGGTAATGATATATTCACTTTATGACGTTTGATCAGGTTTATCACATCCAAAATCAGCATAATAATATGCAACTAATTTGTTCGGACCTTGGTATGTAATTCCGTGAGCAATATGGTACCTTTCATTTGTTTGAAGGTGGTTGACAATGTTTCGTGGTGTATTTCATCAGATCGGACTTCCATTGTCTAATATAATATAAATTGATTTGAAATCCCTGAAAAAATTAAAAAGATTAACAGAAAATAACAATTTTGTTAAACAAAAAACTGAAATTACAAAGTAAAAACATACAAGCAAAAACCAAAATAATAAAAAATTGAAATATTAATATTGTTGCGTATACGTAACATATGGAAACCTCTAATAAAGCGAAAAACGACCAACTCCCGCCAAACGGTCATCTCTCGCTAAAACCATTGAAGCGGAAAGAGGGAATAGGGGATAGGTGAAAGCACTCGAAGGACCTATAAATAGTCAGATCTCGGAGGAAGTCCAGTTAGCACCCGAAGACGATTGTGGATACTAACAATCAAAACGTCGTGATATAACTTGGTTTGGAATCTTTTAATTTTTTATTTTTATTTTTCAATGTTTGTTAATATTTTAATTTTTTTTTAATTTTCAGCTTTTATTAATATTTCAATTTTTTATTATTTTGGTTGTTGCTTGTATGTTTTTCTTTGTAATTTCAGTTTTTTGTTTAATAAAATTGTTATTTTCGGTTAGTCTTTTTAATTTTTTTCAGGGATTTCAAATCAATTTATATTTTATTAGACAACGGAAGTCCAAACTGATGAAATACATTCTGAATATTTGCCAATCATATTATCGTCATGTGAAAAATATTATTTAAAATCACTTTTATAAACACATCTTTATTATTATTATATAACAAAAATTCCAAGGAGTAATACTCTAGAACGATAATAATTCAAACAACAATATGATTACATAAAACAAATAACATTAATAATACGAACACATTTACAAATTTTGATTTGAAACTTTATTTTCCATTTGATGTGGTAGCCTGGGTTAGTATGGCCTTATTCTTTTTAACCATCACTTTCACTTCTTTCACTTTTGTAGCAAATCTAAGGGAAGTTATACTTTCCTGATAGAACTCTTCAAATGGGGAAATATTAACAACCATTAAGGTTTTAGAGTTTCCCCCCAAGCTTGATTGAAGTAAATAAGTTAGCTTCGAGTTTCTATACGGAATATGTTTCTCCTTGTTATACAATGCTAGCATAACATGTCCCAATATGGAGAGGCTAGTGTTAATATTTTTAGTTTCAGCCAATCTCTCTCCTATAGAGGTGGTTTTAGCTCGTTCTGAACCAGCCAGATCCACCAAATTAACAGATCCAGCACAAGAACAATTGTATTCTTCATTGGAACCATACAAATAGATTTTGTATATTGCATGGGAACGAGAACTATGTTCATTGAAATCAGTTGCTGCTACCATTCGATTCTGTTGTGCAATTTCTAATAAAGCATTGAATTCTTCAGGCGAATTGATGTTTTCAATTTTTAAATTGGTTACAGTTATGCCACGTCCTTCATTGTATTTAATTTCAAGAGAACTTCGATTCACATCTGGATCCAATAAGTCCCGAACACATTCATTATAAATTTCCAGAAAACTTACTTTAACTGTGTATATCCAATTAGATCTTCTTAGATTCTCAATTGTCTTGAATATTAAATCCACAGATCTAGGTACCATTCCTACAAAAAAAAAATCAATCATTAAATTAAGGAATCATCTATAAATGTCACAAAAATTCTTATGATCCAAACACTTCATGAGGTTTGAAGAAAAGGAAATAGAAATAGGTTTGGTATTTTACGAGAAGTCATAGCTGTCCATTTGTTATCCGTTCTGATAAGTTGAGCAAGAAGAACACGTCATAAGCATGCTTCTCATGGCATATAGTGAAACGTGTTGCAGTTTTGTAAACTGTTGAGTGAACATTTTACAATGAAGTGTTACTTGAATACTTTATGGATTTTCATTAAGTATCGGCCAATTTCATCATATGGAGTTCTTCAATAAAATCAATGTAAGACATGTAAAATTAAATTTGTAATTATTGTGATATAAATAATAATTGTTCATTCAATCAACAAAAAAGCATATCGCATTTGAAGTATGGAAATTATTTATTCGCATTCTTTTTCTTTCCCAAGCCAATATCTTAAATATTTATTTGTATCATTCTTGCCAAAATTTCTGACATTTATTATCGCATCGATTTTCTTTCTTTTATTCATTTAGGTCTTTTTGGATTATGTCCTTTATTGCTGTTATTATTATCACTATTATCTATAAAATTTTATGCCCAGATAAACGAGGTTCCCAACAATGGTGGAAACCGAATGTCGACTTCAATCATCTAATGGAAATTCGCTTTCAGTTTCACTTCAAACATACACCTAGATGACCTCTTCCCCTAATAGTGGAGTTTCTTTTTACTGCCAATCTCATACGGGGAAATTCATGCTCACTTCTTACTCTGGATTGTTTTTGTCGAGTAAGATTAGTTCAAGCGTTGCATTTGTGAACCAGCTGGGTACCACTGATGAGGTCTGTGATCTATGCTGTCTGGTATTGGATCACAAATGCAATACTTTTAGCCTCTAGTTTAGAATTACAAACGACAACCATTTAACAATGGCTCCTAAGGAAATATATTTTATTGTATTTATTGAAAACACTTGTCCTACACCCAAACAAAAAGACGGTCTCTCGACGCGCGTTTGGCTAACCAAGCATCTCCTGATGATGCTAAAGAGTTCACTAACTGCCAGCATCTATCGTTTCTTAACCCTTTTGTTCTCGAGTATAGCTCATGCAATGTAGCTCAAAGTCTACGATGGACAAACAATAGACGAAAGGAACACTACAATATCGAGTATACATTTTTTTTGTTGTATCACAGTTTTGCTTTCATCTGTCATTTACGCAACTCAAAGATCAAATCACGAGTTACAAAAATAAATTCCATACATATGTCTAATTCAATTTTACATAAAAGAATGACATAAAAGAAGTAACTTTTGTAAATGAATGAAACTTACCTAGATGTTCAGGGGTGTTGATACCTTGCATGGTATATGTTTTTCCAGATCCTGTCTGCCCATAAGCAAAAACGCACACATCATAGCCATCTAAGGCAGACTGTACTAATTGTGACAACTCTTCAAAGAATTCGGCTTGAGTTGATTCAGGTTGAAACACTCTATCGAATAAAAATTCTGCTTTATAATCAAGTGGTTTGCCTGTTACGGCACTGACACTTTCTTTGCTTTTACGAATTTCTAAAGTATTCTCATCTGGAAAGGTTAGCAAGCACTGAAGTTTATTATTTTCGTCCTCATTTATCGGTGGTCGTACTCTACAGAAAACTCGTATGTTTCCTTTCAAATCCTGAATATTGTTGTGTAATTTACGACGCAACAATTCCCCACTAATTAGATCTTGTTTACATTTAGTAAGATTTTCGGATAAGTTTTCACATTCAGCCACTTTAGTTTTCAGAGATTCGTCTAATTCTCTGTTTAAAATATTCAAACGAGTATTTTCATTTGACATGATTTCACTGCTATTTGTAAGAATCTCATAATCCATCTTCAACTTATGATAACTTTTTTCAATCACTGTCAGTCTTTCTATTTCTTTGGCCCCTTTTATTTCCTTGGCCTCCAGATCATTGTACTTAGCTGTTAGAATCTTAATTTCAGCTGATAAAGAATTTAGTTCTTCATTAATATCTAAATTACTTTTTTTCAAAGCGTTATTATCACGTATTAAATCATTATTGGCAGTGGTTAGTTTCAAATAATCGGCCTCCATCATCTCGTGCTTCTTCTTTAGTGAATTATGTATCTCTGACAACTCTCCTATTTCTGAAATTTTCAAGAGTACTTCATAATAATGGCAATTACAATTTATTATTCAAGACAAATCATAGGAACGTAGGGCAAAAAAAATTTGGAGAAAAACTCCGATGTTTCGCTTACTAATAATTATTTGCTCAGATGATACTTCTTTGCTTTTGTTGTTTTTAATAATTTATAGTATCAACACAAATTATAGATTAGAAAAAATTCTGTATCAATAATAAATTTTCTCACAAGTATACAGTATACAGTTTGAAAATAAATGTATTCTTTTGAAATTCAAGAATCACTTTTATGTAAATACAGATAAATAACAAAAATTTTGAATTATCTGATTTTCTCATAATCTCACTTCCATAACGGTAAACAGAATTAAAAAAATTGTTCATCACTGTGATGAGAATTGATATACTCCTCACACAAGTACTAGCTTGTAGAATACTACAAAATGAAAACTTTGAGAGGAACAATCTAAAGGGATGAATGAAGGTAAAAAATGCATCTACTACTGAAAATTCCTAAAAGATTTCCGACAAAACACTGAAAATTCCTAAAAGATTTCCGACAAAACTGAATGTCATTTGATGAAATGAAAAAGACTGTAACAAAAGCACTCAATCTGTCCTATATATGAGAGAGGAGACTTCATTCTTGACTGCAATCCATCCCAATACTGAATTAGAAAAGTTATGTCCAAAGAACAAGATGAAGAAGAGAAAGTCATACAATGATACAGTCAGGTACCTGTAATAGATACCTGAAATAAAAAAATGTTTGAATTATCAATACAAATACTACAATAACTAATTATTTTCTATAATATATCATGTTTACCAACTATTGACCCCCAAAAACCTAATTGCGGATTTTTTCAGCTATCAATGGATCCTAAACTAGTTGTCAAAATTCACGAATTCAAAAGGGGAGAACTGCATAGTTCTAGAACATCATTGAGCGTTTTGAAATTCAGCACTAATCATTGTGCTAAGCACTATTTAGTACTTTTAAAATAACTTAGAGAGATGTATCTCTCAATGTATTTGACTGTTGAACAGCAACCATTGGTGAATTTTTATAAAAGTTAGGTATAATTACGTAAATTTGTTAACTGGTTCTTTATATCATTTACTCAATGTAAATCACTTAACATCATAAGTGAAGACACAGCAAAACATATTCGTCTCATTTTTGAAATATGACAAATACAAATAAGTTTGTGAATGAAAGTACAAGAATGAAAACTTCAGATTGAATTAAAAGTTCAACAAAATATTTTGCCAATGTTCAGATTTAAGTAATATTTATTATAGTGTAGAGATGTTGAATCCCCACAGTATGCAACAGATTTTACAAATTGCACTCAGATAAAATGTGTCTTCAATGCTTTTTCTCTAAATATTCATCAAATAGGAGTTTATACTAGGTCTTGAGGTTGTTAACTTTGTTTTATTCACCAAAGAGCCTTTCGCACACTGCTTTGAGTTACGGTAACATAATTATCGAAATCAAAAATAAGTGGAAGTACCTACTTCATATAGGTACTTTCAAAATTAAAAATAAATGAAAAATTTTCTAACCTGCATATTTTGCTTTTAAAGTTTTGTGATTCTCCACTAAATGAGTATATTTTTCATTCAAAACTTGAAAACGTCTTTTATAGTCCCAATCAGGAATTTTAGCTTGTTTGACACCCTTGGATTTAATTTCTTCTTCGGATTTCAGGATGTGCTTGACGGTACCTCTTGAAGTTGTAGGCATGGGTTCTTCTTTTATCGGATTTTGATTCAATCTGGCAAGTTTTGGTTGCCTTAATGTACTCAAATCAGTAACTGATTTGGATCGTCTTTTCAAACGATGGGACATGAAGCGAGTCGCAGTTTCAGTAGACTGATCAGGTTTCATTTCAGGTCTAGGTCTCTCTGTCGAAGATTTAATAATAGGTTGTCTAAGTCCAGATGGTTTGGGTAACTTGGATTTATTTTCCATTTTCTAGTCCACCTGAAAGAATCAAATATCTCTGGTTCACAAATCTCATCTGAAATTTATCTATCTTATCTAGGGTAGCATAGTCTTTGGAGGGTGTTCAGAAGGCATGCAAAAATTCAAAAACTTCTATTCAATATTGATACAAATGATAGGTTACAATACATAAGGAACAGAAAATATATGAAGGTTGTCTCAATTAAATATTGTGACAGAAGTTTGTGATTTAAAGTTACAACACTCGATGCAATTCAAATTTCAGGGATGGATAAAGTTAGGGTGGATTTTAATAATAATAATAATAAAATAATAATAATAATAATAATAATAATATACGAGCAGAGAGGGTCGAAGAGAGGAGTCGCTGGATGTAAAGAGAACC
>WOGL01002313.1:0-10118 GCA_015342145.1 Leptinotarsa rubiginosa | reverse complement strand
ACCCTGGGGAATTCCCTGCATGATATCACAATCATTGTCCATGCATTGACCAATTCTCACTTTTTACCTCCTACCCATGAGATAAGATCTTACCAAATCATGTGGTATCTCTCTTACACCTGATCTATAAAGCTTAGATAGTAACAGTTCATGGTCCACATAATCAAAAGTACGTGAGAAATCTATAAAAAGTCCCATGATAAATTTTTTTCTTGTCAAAAGCATTAACATTCTCGACTGAAATTCACTTAGCGCTGACTCTGTACTCTTGGATTTAGTGAAACCGTGCTGTGAGGATGACAATAATTTGTTTCGTTCGTAAAACATAGTCAGCTGAGGAAAAAGAGGAAGATTAAAATGATTTCTACCAAGTTTTTTATTTGTTACGACCGGTTTCAGTTTCTTAAACCATTCTCAAGTTTACTTGTCAAATCATGTACCAAATGAGGAAACATCTCTGTCATTTTCTTCTGCTTGTAAGTTTTAATGGAACTTGCTTTACGTCAAATCGATTATGGGATACTAATAGTGATTTTGAGGATGTGTTATTTTATCTATACATTATACCTAATAGTGGTTTAAAAAGTTTTCATCAATGTCCAAGGAATAAAAAAAAAAACGAATTAATACAGTTCATCGTATGATTTTCACTATAAAAGGGTTTTACAAAAACCGCGACACGTGTTTCGCTTTACAATAGCTTCCTCAAGCGTAAAAGAGTTTTCGCTTGAGTTTACGTGTCGCGGTTTTTGTAAAACCCTTTTGTAGTGAAAATCATACAATAAACTGTACTAATTAGTTTTATTCATTTACACCGAGGAATAGTCTACAGGTAGATGCAATGATAGGGCAGATTTTTTTCAAATACATCATTTGGTCATCAACCACATTGCAAAATTTAGAAAAAGTAGTAGTTATCATTTTTTATTCCAGTTTTACACTGTTATACTTCTATAGCAGGAGTTGCATAAACATGCTTTCATTAATTTAGTAAACCAAATCGAAATGTTTCTATCTTTGGAATATCCGTGATCGTAATTTAAATAAAATTCACAACACAACTACCAACATGCCATAAATAATGCAAGAAATAAAAAGTTCACCGACCTCCTGAAAGATGGCTATCCATCAACTTCCGAAATTCTATAATTGGTTTATAAAATTTGCTAATACTGGCTACAGGGGTCTGTTTACATACAATCAATTTCCGATTGAAAAGTATCAACAATAACACTTATTATATAGAACTCAATTTGAGTAATTAATTTTTATGAATTTGCAAAGTGGACACTATCGAAAGTAATCGTTCGTCCCAACTTGTTGAAGTCGACTAAGAGAAAAAAAATGGTATTTTGAAAGAAAATCGATTTTCGCGCGTGCTAATTGAATATGGGTCTTCTTGAAATATTGGATAATTTACTTCATCTATAAAAAAGGTGAGATGCTATCGTTTAACGAGAGAGTAAACTGTTGGTCACATATAAAGCAAAAGCCTGACCTTCAGATCAATAGATGGCGTTAGTTGTATTTTCATTGATTCACTTATTGATTGAATTATTTATTAATTAACATATAAGGAGAAAATCCCATGTTTTTATCTTTATAATCCCTAACGTCATTTCTCTTTTTCAGTTAGCCAGCCCAAATGCATACGATGGAAGAAAAAAAGGGTCCGCGCTTCGGCGGATCGAAGGTCTCGGAAATAGCGAACATCTTCCAAGCGAAAACGCCCGCGCCGCGAGACGACTTGATCGCGCCGCTCAGAAAAACGCAGCGGCTCAGCCACAGCTCGGAGAAAATCGACGCTGACAATAACGCGCCGACCGTCACTGTCATGCGAACCGAATCGCACGTCACGAGGTTCAACAACGCGAGGGCAATGTTCGAGAAGCTCGGCGAAGAGCAGCACCACAACAAGCAGCGCGACAAAGTCGTCATCCCGCTGCAATCTACGAGGAGCGCTTCAAACATCCTCGACGCACGATCGCGTGCGAGTTCGGCCTGCAGTGAGACGCGCGACACGAAATCGCAACAAGGCTCACGAACGCCGTCTCCATCTACCGGCGCGCTCGACAACTACAGCAACAGCGTTCCCGCGCTCGACTCGCTCGGCAAAAAGACGAACGGCTTCGCCGAGTCGAACACAAACGGCAAGAGCGACGGCAAGCCCGCGCTGCTGAAGAAGCCGGAAAAACCCGAAAGAAAATTCAACAGCAAGGAGCTGATCGAGCGGCAGCGGAACTGGACGTCGCACTTTTCGAAGACGCGGTCGAGCAGGTACAACAGCGACCCGAACCGTAACGAGGTTCGGCTCGCGGTCAACACCGTCGGGCAGGGGGAGGTTCCTAGCGGGGGGAAAATGACTACTAGGAGCGCGTCTTTCAGCAACAGGCTGAAGAGTCCGCCCACGTCGCCGCCTCCGCCTCCAGTGCGCACGGAAGCTTCCAGGAGGCCGAACGTCGTTCGGAAGGAGAGACCGGCTTCGGTAAGTAGTGTTACGTTATCCGTAAAATTTTAGAAAAACTCCTAAAAGGTAGGCAACCAGGAATACATTTCAATTATCTTTCATATCCCATACGAGAGCTGCTGCCATCATCGATGAAACGAGGAAACTTTTTGTCTGTAGCGATAGGAACTATCGGGTACAAAAAAGGATTGGAGAGTTTTTTTTATTCAGAAAATGGCTCGAATGTCTTGAACGCTGAATTCTGTTGATTGAATATTTTACTCTTTAGGCGGTTTTAATTGATCAGTGTTCTTTTCGACAGTGATATTTGGTTGAATAATTCGTCGGATTAGATTATCAACTGTCGATTTGTCCCTACGGAGGATTTCAGATATCAGTCCATTTTTTGGTGGAAAAGGAAGTCAACGTCTCGCGATTATTAGGAAATCGGTAATCGGAGGCGTTTAACCCCATATATTGAAATCATTTCGAGAGAATAAAAATTACTTGGAAGAGAATATATATCATTCGCTGGTCGCAATACCGTAATATTCATGGTCGCCTTCTAAGGATGTAATTAAAGGCGTGAAGAACCGTTCCAGGAAGTGCAGTACTCCGTACAATCCAGTAATCTGGCTAAGAAACGCATAGCGGAATTTGTTTTTGGTCATTTATTTTGTTTTCCGTAACTTCCACGGGCCAATATCTACATTTAGTAATCATCAACTGGGAACTACTCTCAGCGAATATTGTTTAAACCATTTCATATCTTGTTTTGTTAATTATATATTAATAGTATATAACAGTATATAATATATTTCTATTAAATTGATACAGTAGTCTTTCTAATTACCTGCCAAAGTTCATTATCAATTGATGTATAATTTTCAAGCAAGACTTGTGTTGAATACAATCCATGATAATGAAACAATTTTCACACTTATAACTTTACTACCATTATTAAACTTATTTTCATAAAATTCCGAGAATTAATCTTTATTTGCCACTTATCCTTTGTATTTTACATACAAGTAATATTGTATTATATTGTATTGTATTATTCAAATCTACCTATTTCCCTAGAGATACCATTACTGAGTTCTATAACTACTGTTATATAAAATGCATTGTAGAATAATTTAATGTAACAGTTCAACTGAAGAAACTACTGTGTAGTGAAACACGTCTTTGTTAAATTAACTTCTTGTTGGTCATTCAGTAGAGAATTTGATTGTTTTTCTTTATTGATTTTCACGAATTATAGCAGGTTCAATTTCGGTCCTTTATTTTCTTTATGAAATATTCCATAGTTCATGTTAAATCGTGATAGTTCTCTAAAAGGTAAAAAGGATAGGTGGAATTGGTCTTCTTTGGTTCAAAACTCATTTTGTATTCTGAAATACTTATTTTGAAACTTTTAGACGTTTTTCCTGAATAAACTTTGGAGCATGATACACATGTTAGCATGTACACTTGATTAATTGTCCTTGTCAATGTTTGACTTGTTATTTATATATCTACCTAAGGTGTTACCAGTCTTGTATCGTATGCTAATGCCCTATTTAGTTTTTTTATTTTTTCTGGTGATTTTCAATATGTGTTTTGTAGGTGTTAGTTGTTGTTGTACCAATTTGACTGAGGAAGTTACTTGGTAGCGAAAGGGGTCTTCAGTAAAGTTATAAGTGTAAAAATTGTTTTATTAGCATGGAGAACGTCATCAATTTATCAAGTAGCTATGACAACTTTTTCATAAAAAGAGATAATGGACCAATATGGTAGAGGAGAATTGGTAACGGAAACCGTGACAATTATCCATGAAAGATACTATCAGCAATGAAATAAAGCCAAATAAGAAGTACACTATGAAAATATTGGAGATTTTTACAGGCAGAAAGTCATGAAGTATGGAATTTTTTCAGAGCACGTCCAATACTAGGGTTTCCATATTATTTCTACCTTTATCTCTCATATTTACTTACCTATCCCAGTTTTTCAGCCACTCTCGTACCTCGGCATTGTGTCCTTCATCATAGGTTTTACTGAGGTTGGCTTCTGGCTTTGAAGAAAACCTTCTCAAAGAAAAATCTGGATGGTCAGGACAATGACGGTTGGCGTGAGTAAAACTTCTCAGACAATTTGGTGCTGCGCATACGAATGGTTTTTCGCCAGTATGTAATCTTTGATGAGTTTTCAGTTGGCCTGACTGAGCGAATTTTCTGTTACAACTTGGAAAGTCACATACATACGGTTTTTCACCTGAAAAGAGAATGATTTTGTTGCAAACTTTATGGTTAACACTTGAGCTGAAAAAAACTTCCAGAATGACCTAATATATTTCACGTTTTGAATTTACAACCTGAGAAATTACTATTTGTATAGCTGTGTAATACACACTGATTTTTCCAAAGCATTAGACACAGTTAATCATACAGTATTGCTGGGGACACTTGAAACGAAAGGGTTTCACAGAGATTTTTTGAACTGGTTTGCAAGCTTCGAGATAGAAATCAATATGTAAAACTCAAAGTTTCATATCTCAGGAGATTTACGTCACGTCAGGAGTGCCACAAGGAAGCCACCTAGGCCCCTTCTTATTTAATATCTTCCTCAATGATATTGAAGGAATAATCAAACATTCAAAATTTTTGCTGTTTGGAGATCATCTCAAAATCTTCATCATAGTCATCAACAAACAACAACGTGAGAATGTTCAAAGGGACCTCACCTCAACTGTCAAACGGTGCTCAGAAAATTACATGGAGCTGAATGTAAATAAATGTAATGATATGTCTTTTTATTGATCACTTGAACATATTGAATTTGGTTATAATATTGATGGCAAACTTCTCTCAAGGGCAAAGATTGTTCAGGACCTCTATGTTTTTTTTGATACCAAGGTTGATTTCCATCTCCACTATGAGCAGGTTGTGAATAGGGCGACAAAAATGCTTGGCTTTGTGTGCAGGATCACAAGAGAATTCACTGATGTTAATTCCATTAGAACCCTTTATTATTCTTTGGTTAGATCAATATTGGAGTATTGCTCATGTGTGTGGTCGCCAACATATGAAATCCATATAAAGAAAATAGAAATAACTCACAACAAATTTCTAAGATATCTAGCTTATGAATTGAATATACCTCCAACTGTAAACACACTGAGAGAAGTTCACACTATAATAGAAATAGTGAAACTGAGTACTCGTAGAGTTCATGCAGACATCAGATTTACACATAAGATTTCAAACTATCATGTTGATTGTCCACATCTCTTGTCTTTAATTGGTCTACATGTTCCAGCCAGAGTAACTCAAAACACTCAGACATATGCAACTGATTTCCATAGAAGCAATTTAAGTCTTGGTATTGTGTCTCACAATATCTGTCAGCACACTTTTTAATATCATAGGATAAAAACGCCCATACATTTAATGAAAATATAACTGTACCCATCTACTGCAAAGACAAAATCCAAAAATTTCGTAACATTCTTTCTTTGAAAATCGAAAATACAATCAATGAAAAAACTATGTTTTCAAGAAGTTCACAAAATAATTCAAGTTGAACTACTAAGTAATTTATATATTTCAGACTTCAAAGATACATTTTTTTTCGTGTATGTTGATATTTCCAATCGAGTTTTCAATGTAATTTTTTATATTTCAAATATGACTGATCTAGTTTATAAATATCATATTTTATAAATTCACTATAGATAAATTAAATTTTAACTGAATTGAACAGTCAATTATTTTACCTAAACCCATGTCACAACTTATCATATATGGTGAAAACAAATGGAACTTACAACTGACTCTCCATCCAAAATGAAGTATCAAAACCTGACGGATTATTGTAAAAATTTAGAAGAATTTAAGAAAATAGGCTTTCACGGAAAGATAATAAAATCCAGGCAAGTAGGCCATCATCGAATGGAGCTTGACTAACTCTTTGCCAAAACTTCGAGTGTTAATTTTTGTCCTCGAAGTCAATGCATATACCACTAATAACAGTAACAGGTGACACGTTTGGTACTTCAGGTTCCATTAGACCACGGTCCGAATTTCGTTCTCTTTAATCAGCAGTATTTCTTAGCAAATATGATTATATCAATGACTCGTTTGAGCAATCTAATTGGATGAATTTGAAAGGTAAATAAATTAAATAAGCCACCTATCTGTTCACTCAACTAATGACATTCGACTGCAAATATATCTTTGCGTTACCCAAAAAATAATTATTATGAGTAGGTATTTCTATAAACAACTCTCTTCGTGACACGATCAAGCTATAAGCAACTATATACTTGTTCCAAAAAAGGGTCAAAACCCTTATGTACTTTTTTCGTACTGAAAATGGCAAATAATTTTATAATTTTTCTGTTTTTTATCCAGGTTAAAGAGGCATCTTCGATTGTAAATCATTCAAAATATTTTTGTACTCTTCTTTTGTATTTTGAGCTTGAGGTTTTTTAATGTCAACTACTTTTTGGAATTTGTTTGTGAGGTTGAACGGAAGATCAAATTTGTTGAATGTCACCTCCGCTCATATTGGCAAGTTATATTGGAGGAAATAAAGATACACTATTATTATTTTAGATTCACTAAAGAGAGATACCACCTATTAATTTCATTAATCTCTCAAAATTCACCGCACCGGAACTATATGAGTTCTAGTATATAATTTTATATGAAACATACTGAACAGGTCTGAAAATTTTGTTTGTAACTTTGAAGTAAATAATTTGCAGTAAATACTCAACTTTTTAAATGCTAATTTTTTTTAAATCGCTTCAAATTGTCTTTAAACCTAATTTTTATTGTGAATATGCATGTTCAGAAATATCATGCTGGGTTTATTTCCCACTACTTTGTAATGGAGTAGTGTGGGAACGGGAAATCAAATGTTAGGTTTTGAAATGCGTATCGAAATTGTTGATTCTATCCATTTAATTCTTGGTGTTTCTTTGGTATGAGTAATTTTGATGATTCTATTGATGCCAGTTGGGCATAAAAAAACAGTTATATTCACTATTACTTATTTTTAATGTCCTTGATCTAATAGTATATTTTTATTAATAATAACACCTCAGATCACATAAGGTTTCAATACTCAGAAAAGATATGGAGGCAGTGTTGAAAAATTTGGGATTCGGAGAATAATATTCTTAAAAAAGGATATAAAAAAACACCTATCATGAATAAAATGTTGAAGAACTGTTGAATTACTGAAGATATTGAGAATATGCAAGAACTGCAAGAAAGAGTCTAATGATAGTTTTCCAAGACAACATCCTGTAGATTGCAGTGACAAGAGTGCAGTCAACAAAATGGTTTGAAGAGGTTAACAGCTACTTAAACAAAAACAATTTTGACATTTTAAAAAAACCTAAAATTTTCAGAATACATGACTCACTTTTTTTGCCAGGTAGAAAGGTCCTGGCAGCTAAAGGAGGGAAATCTGTTCATTATTCGATTAACTCCAATGTGAAGATAGGAAAAAAATCAAAGCTGTTGCTAATTCTGATATAAAAAACGAAAGAGATACGATTGAAAATGTTTAAAAAGGTACATTACTGTTCAGAAAATAATTACACAGTAACATGTGTAGTATTTTTTCCCTAAAAAAGAAATATTATTAATATGCCTGAATTATTCAAAAAGTGTTGAAAATGAAGAATTAAGGTGTGTCTTGATAATTCAAAAACTATACTTTAAGAAAACAAATGCGATTTCACTATTGCTACCCACTCTCAAATAGTTCTTAACAACCAAAGATGATGCTAGCAGGAGACAAAATAAAAGTAAAGTAAAAATGGATTTGAAAGTTATGGGAAAATGAACAGATTTTTGCATAGATGTTGATTGGTAATATTATGTTTTACTTTTTCCACATACATTAACACTCTCATGAATGCATACTTAACATTAGCAATGAGACTGTCTATCCATAGTTTTTTTAAGGTATGTTGATAGGTATTTAAAGTTTTTGTGAGTATTAAATAGTTATCTGGAGAGAAAGTTTGTATATATTTTTTCATTTTTTTAGACCTGTTATTGTTCTGATTTGGTAAATACGTTTTTCCATACAGTATAAAGATTGAGGTCTAAAATTAGGTATTTTTTTAATTGGAGAATTATAAATTGATCAAATGTAGAATTTGTTAAGAAGAATGACAATAATACCTTTAATATCATTAAATCATACCCTGCTTTAATCAAACCAAAAGTAATTAATGGAGTAATACAAGAAACTACGACGGCCATAACAAATTACCTGTAATATTAGAAATTAATTGTGGCATCTCAGGTGACAAAAAATGTTTTTCTTTTCAATTTACAAAACACAATTTAAAGGGACTCATTAAAATCCACCAAAAACTTAAATCCCTTATGACAATTGACGAAAATAAACAATGGACGTGGGTGTTAAATATTCCACAGATAAACGAGACATTTAAATAACGGGTAACGGCAAGTATTTAAAGTTCATCTGCCTTACCTGTATGCGTCCTCTGATGGGCTTGACGAGACTTTTCTCTTGGGAAAACTCTTCCGCAATAGGTGCATTTTATTGAACTAGGTGATGTAGAACCTTCTAATATCAGAGCCGTCAGTAAATCGGCCCTAGGACGGCCCCTACGAGTTTCATTTGGAGACAATACACCCTTCTCTAAACTCGGACTACGGCTAACCGGTCCTTTGTCCATGATATTTGGGCATTTTGCTTTGAATACTCGATTATCGGGTGTCAAGTCGAATGCACTATCATCTTTAGAAGACATTTTATTTCTTTTTGGCGTCTGATACATATTATTAACTTATTTTTTAACCTTCATTTAGACACAACACAAACCAGTAACAAAGCACAGTCAAAACAAACGAAGATGGCGCTGCAAAATGGAGGGAATTAAGAAATGTGATGACAGGAACTTATCGATTGAGATTATAATCACTGCATAAATATTTCGGTTTAATAGCTCATTATACGACGTTCGTTGACTTTTGTTATCGAATTTTGGCATTGAATCTTCATTGACTGGCGGTAATTTTGTTTATTTGAGTTTACAGTTTTCAAATTAGATTTTCGCCTGGATGTCGCTCCGATCTTCTGCGGTTGTAGAAAACTATTGTCTCATAAGTACGATTTTAATGTACCCTGAAATTTATAGTACCTACCATGACCACTAGAGACCGATGGCAGTACGATGTCGGTATTTATATTTAATGTGCTTACCAACAGAATTGGGTAGCAGCAGGGCCGTCGCCATGGGGTTGGGGGGGGATCCTGCCCCCCCTACTTTTTCGACTTGGGAAATTTTGGGCCAGGAAGATAGAAAAAAATAATAGTAAAATAATGAATAAAAAAAAAAGAGAACAGAAAGGAAGAGGTAATAAGAAAAGGGAAAGAACCGGGAGAAGGTTGGGATTTCCCAACATGCATAACATAATGTTTGAAAACTTCAAAAAAGTTTAATTTCTCATAAGTAAGAGAACAGTCCTGAACAGTCCACAAATTTTGAAGTGACAATTTTACAAAATTCCCAACTTTTCGCTCTTTTTTCGACTTGGAAAAGTTGGGAAATTTCGGGCCGTGAAGATAGAAAAAATAATAGTAGAAAACAATAAAAGAAATTAGAATTGGTTAGAATTTTTTTAGTTCCCAACTCATT
>WOGL01002312.1:0-10119 GCA_015342145.1 Leptinotarsa rubiginosa | reverse complement strand
AGTGGAAATAGAGTTGAAATCTGCGGCAAGTTCACAAGAATTGGAAATGATTTCTTTGATTTCAAATCTGTTCATCCTTTTAGACACTGGATATCCGAACCTTTAACATATAACAAGAACCATTGTCAACCATATTTGTTTTATTTCATTTTTAGTTTCTGTCTTTTATGGAGATATTTCAGAAGCACTTTGACTACTATTAATATCGGAGACTAATGTTTCTCTTTGTGAGGTTATTTGTGTATCTCGTCTGTGGCGACTTACTGTTCTTAATAATTTATGACCGAATTATTATAGATGGCCAGGCGTTAACTTTATGAATTTTCTCTATTTAATTGAAATGAGAATCAGAAATGCTTCATAATTAGTGAATATCAAGTCTGATTATAAAACTGCCAAAATTATTTTCATGTTTTTTTATGTCGATGGCTTCCCTACTAATTTCTGGTGAAAAGCTGATGTGATAGGCATAACTTGTTCGTCTTCAAAATTCAACCAGTTACTATCTTTTTTTAGAGCGTTTTCAAACATTTCTTTCTGGAGCCAGAAATTTGCCTTTTTGCTAATCAATATTTTTGCGATTACGATATACACACTTCCATAATTATATGGTATGTAAAATATGCACAGCCTAGATAATGGATCTCTTTTCGAAATTGTTGATTTTCATTTTGAGTGAAAGTTTCTGAGTGTTTTGCATCTTCACAAGTACTGTAATTTCTAAGTATGTTATATATACTATTTTTTCTCTCCGTGATTGTGTGTATTTCCGTTATTTGAGCGTTACTGTTTCTCTATCGATGGATTAATTTCGGTATAAATTGTGTCCTCAAATTCAAGAAAATTTTATATTCAATGAAAATTATTTTTTTGTTTCGGTCTTTTTGTAAATTATTGACTGTGGTAAGCTGGTATCATAGGTGAATCAATCTTGGGTCTCTTGAAACTTGATTCAGTGACCATAATTTTTCAGAATGTGCTTAGCCACAGCAGACTTCTCTGTACATCCTAGCCAGGACGTGATTATGATGTTCACACTTCCTAAAGTATAAGGTAATGCGATATATGCTCTGGTTAGATAATGTATCTTTTAGAACTCTTCTGCTCTTCTTTTGTGTATGTCCTGGCTGTTGGCGTCTTACGATTCTCAATGAGTTATGAGTGGACGTAACTTTCCTGATTTTTCAATTAGAAATGTTCTATTTTTTTTTTGTTTTGAAAGATTTTCTGCACAATTTGGGCTCATGAATGCATCTTCAGTATCTTTAAATTTGATTTAGTTTGTCTTTTTGCCTGACCGATCTTTGTATGATTTCTATATGTATAGGGGTTCGCAATACATGACCTGCTAGGGACTTCTTTTATTCCCAAACAATTCGATAGTTTTTCTGATATTTTCGTTCTTTTTCAACATAATCCAAACTTTTGTTTAAAATCCAAGTTGACATCTCACTCCGTTTCAATGTGGTTTATCTTTAAATACCATTCCTCCTGTTAAAAGCCATAAATAGAAATGGAAATCCTTTCATTCCGGTGATAGTTAAACTCTAAACAGCATCATTCTAGCCTAAGGAATCATTTTATTACATAAAACAATATTATATATACAATATATAAGTGATAATGATTATTTTAACAAATTTTCTTTATTATCATAACTTCGAACTTGTTGACAAAGCTGAACAATTAAATATACAACTTCAAAAGAATAATTAAAAAACATTGAATAAAAAACTACTGAAACTAAATTACTAAAAATGATTCCAATTTATATAAAAATTTAAATAATGTAAACTATTGTTAAAATTCAATATATTGAATATAGCTACAATCAATTATTGAAAAATTGCTGTGAATTACTAGAGCCACAGACGTAAGAATCTACAGAATTCCATGTCATTTATAAGTAATATGATATGGAAGAGATCACAGACTTGGGGAGTGAAATAACAAAAACAGACATTTCTGGGCATACTAGTCACCCAGAAGAATAAAAATGTAATATCTACAGCCTATTATAAAACAACATATACAGAAAAAGTAAAGAGATAATTTGGATTGCAGTCGCCTATGGCGACCTGTTGTATATCGGTATTTCAAATTCTTTAGAACTGCATTGTTCAGCTCTCAAAATAAAAGTCTAAAATAGTTCGACGACATGAAAATATTTGCAATTACCACAGTGATAATGTTCAATGACAAGTTCATCAAGCTCAACACACAATTTATAGGTTCGATATTAAGTGATACTAAATATTTGTGAGCCATATTATTCAAGTTTCTGATAGTGATCAAGGAATTCTGCACTAGATGATATTTGAACCCTGAGGTTGACACTCTAAGTACGCGAAAACCATTTCAAATGAAATAACATTCCAGGGAAAATGACCAAAAACTGAATAGAAATTGTATTGTGACTTCAATGTTTTTTCTTGATTTTTTTGGGAAGATCCATTTCACAAATTTTTGTAGAACAACACACTGAAGATAGAAAATATTTATATAAATTAAATGAATTTTTACTAGCAATATCATTTTGTATTATGCTCCAGATCATTATAATTTTAACAATTGACATATCCAAGTAACACTTTATCATGTGACTTTCACTAAACAGTTTCAAAACCGCAACACGTTTCACTATATTTATAACAGCTTCTTCAGACCTGTTGATACTAACTAATTCTACCTATTGTGTTCTTTATATAACTAATAATTTGAATTGCAATGACTTTCTCTACCTTCTTGATGTATTCTCTACATGTATTCACATAAAAACTAATTACCAATTTAAACAATAGGAAACAAATTTAACAAACTCATTAGAATAGACATGTAATCAACTACACATCAACATTTCAACTACTTAAATAGTGATTTCCAAGCATTCCATAAGAATGATTTTCAAACATTTCTCTCCCAAATGTAACACGTCATATTCTTTTATGCTTTTCTGCTAATTGCCTACCAGTAAAAAAGGTTAAGATATGATCTATGGATTTTATTCTCTAGTTTGTTTATGAAAATTCCGCTACCATGCAACTCAGTTCTTTCTGAAAATTACTTTCTAATAGTGAAATATTCTGTGAAGCATACTATTGAGTGCTGATGGGGATGTGTCAAGTAATTATGTATGACAATGTCTGTATAGGTGGTTTGTGGGAAATTGTAAAATTATGTTCATTATTAATTTTAGTAATAGTCAAGTCTATAAAATAAAATATAAAATATTTATTGCCCACGAGATCCGTCCTCTGCCGTTCACTGCAGCTTTCAGTGCAAGGCAACTAGTTGAAAAGTAGAGTCCAAACACAATCTATTTATGACTCACAACAGACAGCGCTGTTTTAAACCGCCACAGTCTCATCAGTCAATGTCGAAGCTTAGCTTTGCAACTTATCTCCTTGATTTCATAAACTACACCTTACGATTTGATCTCCACAAACTTTATTTAAAAAATATCACGTAGAAAAACCAGATATTCTGGTTGGTTATGGCACAATGAATAATTAACTTAAGGTACCACAAGGCCAAGAAACTAGTCGTAACTTCCGTTAATTTTCTGATTGATTCGATAGTTACTTGATGTTACTCCTTGAGTTCCTTGTCAATCTTATAGATGGCATTTTATAGCCTTTTCGTAAGGGAAGATGCTTTTGCTTTTATTTACTCAGGCTTGTCCTTTAAGGATAGTAGAGCCCAGCAAAGCATTTATGGTTCAGCCTAGCATCAATTATGTGACCTATAGGGGGTCGAAACAACGCTGTCTGGTGTTGTATCATTCATGTTTGTGTTTGGGCTCTGGTTTTCAACTAGTTGTATTACAGTGAAAGACAGAGGACGAATCTCTCCAGCAGTCGATGTCGAATCTTGGCTTTGCAACTAACCACCTTGGGGAGTCTCGTTAATCTTCGATATTCGAGGATTGAGTTCTCTGTCGGTCCCATAGATGACGTCTTCGTAATGGGAGATTCCATCGCCTTTTCTTACTCAGGTTTGTCCTTCAAGGTCAGTTAAGTCCAGAATGCATTTGTGGTTCAGCCCAGAACCATTGATAGACCTATGGCGGGTCGAAACAGCACTGTCTGGTGTTGGGTCATAAATATTTTATGTTTGGGCTCTGGTTTTCAACAAGTTGTCTGGCAGCGAAAGAGAAAGTACGAATCTCGTCGGCCGTCAATGTCGCTAATCTTTGATATTCGACTATTGAGTTCCCTATATGCAAACTATCTTCTGGCAGAGGGACATGAAATCAATTACGACAAGTGTTACATTTGGAAAAAAAGATTTGAAACTCATTTAGGATGTATGTGAATCAATGGATTCAGGAATTCGGAACATTTACTGAATGACAAAATAGAATTGAATACTTCCTCTTTGTTTAAGTTGTTTTCTGATGAGATATGTAATTATAAATGTAAACTCAGGATTTTTAATTTATTACATGTGTTTTTAAAATAGTTTCTAACATTTGTTTCCTAACTGGTAATTAGTTTATATGTATATGAAATACTAAATAGGTAGAATTTGGTATGAACCTCCTGAAGAAGCTACTGCATACTGAAACAGGTATTGAGGTTTTGCAAATTGTTTAATGAAAATCTTATATAGGTGTTACCTAAATACGTCATGATGATTTTTCATGAAGTATCGACCAATTCCATCACTTACATTAAACAATAATGTTTAATGCATGTATTATTTATTTGCAAGTGTATTCTGTTCTCTGGAGCATGAAAGGTATAATTGGTGTCCCAGATGACATGGCGAAAAAGTAAAACGTTTCTAGTTCGTTTCACAGTAAAACCTAAATCAAACTCCTATAAACTGTGGGATATATTCAAGAAAAGGTCTAACTAGGAAGCAGTACAGAAGTTTTTCCAGCATTTTTGGTTCAAGATGTTATTGATATGGGGGTAAAATATTGATTTCGTATTGAATGTAATACCAAGATCATGTATTTCGTCTACTTGTTGGATAGCTATATCATCAATATGAAAAGTGAAGTCGATAGTTGATGAGTTCTGAAAAAGTAATCTTATATCATTTTCATATATTTAGCATAGGAGCATTTTTATACACTGACATTGGCATCTTCAAGAGTAGAAATTATTTTGAATATCTTCAGGTCGCATCTAACTGTTTTGGAAATCAAACTACCGCTTTTGATACTTTGAGTACGGTTTGGCAAATAACTATAAATTATTTTAAAACAATTTCAGTGATACCATAATCTTGAAGTTTATCAAACATGATCAACTTTAAAAAGTGTTATAGTATAATCTGTGTAGTATGTTCTATAAAGCGTTCGTCATTAATTTTTATAAAATAATCTGTTGGTTAATGTTGATGTTTTCTGGGTGAATCTATGCTGTTTACCAATGTTCACCAAACTCCTAAGCTAATGATTTTGTAACTGAACAACTAAAAAGTTTTGGAACTTCTGATAGGATGTTTTTACTTAATTAGTTGTTTAATTTTACCCATAACTCTTTCAATTTTTTTATAAACTTTAGATTATTCTTTGCAGGAAAGGGCTACCTATCCCCATCTTCAGCAAAAAAGGCTTCGGAAGACAAAGAATTAGTAGACAGACTAGCAACTACCTTTGCCTGCGACCGCAGACCTACTTCAAAGTTACTAGAGTGTCTGAGAAACGCCGAGGCAGAAACACTAGTACAGGAATCCTCCTACATTAACTGGAGACCTCTCCTAGACGCAGAGTTGACCAACAGAACGACTCCATTCCTACCAGAGCTTCCAATAAAGTATTTTGAGAGAGGGGATTACAAGAGAGTACCCTTACTGACTGGTTACACCCATATGGAGCAAGTGCTGGAACTAGACAGTTTGATAAACCTAACAACGACTTCAACAGAATACCTTAAAAGCCTTTTAACAGAACAAATGAGCGGCGATATTCCACCTGTGAATAATACAGAGTCTTCCTGTAATTACAATCTTGACCACATCACTGATGCTGTAATGTTCTTCTATGGCCCTTCGCGTCCCATCAAGGATGTGGAAACGTTCAGGAATATCTTGATAAACTTTGTTACCGAAAGAAACTTTGCTGCTTCTACTTTCCTGCTGGCGTCTTATATGAGCAAAGCACAACCCACTTACGTATACAGGTTTGACATAAAGCCCAGTACCCCTGCAGCTGTGAGCTACTTGCCTGATTGGGTGAGCGTGCCCCACTTGTTCGACCTTATATATGTCTGGGGGGTGCCTTATTGGACTACAGGTCAAGAGTGGGATATCAGAGACAAGCGGATAGCAGATACGATAATGTCATTTTGGACAAATTTTGCCAAGTCGTCCAATCCTACCAAAAACAGTATTTATCCTGTCACGTGGGACACATTCAGCGAAGATGTACCGGGAGTACTCATTATCGATAGTACTTTCAATATGAGTAACTCGAACAATTTGAACTACAAGGCTTTCGAGTTTTGGAACAACTACTACCCGAAAGTAAGAGCAGTTGCCACTCAGTGCTGTGAGCCCCCAGACAGTGCGACTGGGAAAATATTCGAGAATTTATTATTGATAACTTCAATTCAAAGTGCACTTCTTTATATTGTAGTTTTCAATTAGAGGGAGGTTATAGAGGTTTAACAAAATTACCTGAATGTATTTTATTATACCCATGCCTGTATTTACATAATATTTGCAATAAATACTAATGATGAGGAACAGATGTTATTTGCTAAAGAAAAATAGTTTATATCAAGAGATCGAGGAACCAACCTAGGCTCAACAAATGCAGCGCAGAAGTGGTTACCTTGAGCAACGATAATTTTTAAATCAAACCAAAAACCAATATGTATATGTATCACGAATAAACGTCATTATTATATTATTATTATTATTAACACCAAACAGTTGTAAACAAGATCAGTTAAAATTTGAACAAACAGACAAGATCTAATCCAATATTCCACACAAGGGTTCAATTCTTTCAGGTTTTTTGTGAGTAGTTTTTAATGTCCAGCACTTCTCCACCCCTCAAAGGATTGTGTAAAAATAGCAACACTCCCCAAGAGAATTTTGGTATGCCGTGAACACCTTGAGAGCCAAAATGAAGTCAAGGAAAGACACAGAGGTTCAAGTTTTTTGTTAGTTCGGAGGGTTATCAGATCTAGAAAATTCCAGCTATAAACATAGAAACCTTTTTTTGTTTAGGCATATCACATACTATAAAATACATTTATAATTCTATGAAGTCATAAATTTCAACATATGTTGAAAACCCCCGGGCCCTCCACTATATTTCTCAATGTTGTAAAAGAGTGCAGAAGGACATTTTTCACAATAAATATTAACTGAGCAAAATTGATGACTTCAACAGACGAATGAAGATGATTATTATATTCTTAATAACTGTTTCTATACCTTTTGTATTTGTTTTTTTTTTCGACCTGATTGTATCTGTACATTTATGTTAACTTAGATTCTGTCAATATGATACATCTTCAAATTATATTTTGATTTGGTTATACCGATGTAAATTCAGTGAGTGTCTTTTTGAACCGCCATGTCTGGGTGGGTTCAATGAATTTAGGTTAGGTTGTTTTTTATAGAATATGTAGGTGTGAGTAAAGAATGAGAAACGGTGTTCAATATCGTGAAGCCGACACAAAAGCAAGGCTCTAGCTAAGAACCGTCCCAGACCTAAAAACATCTAAGGTTAGTTAGTTCAACGTTTTTACCTTATTATCATGAAATATTGGTAGAGAATTCCATATCGAGTGTTTTCAGGTTTTTTGGGCAAGAATAATGAGACTCCCCTGGAAAGATTCACGTCAAGTACTGTCCAGCCTTTTTATGCCATTCTTTTAATGGGGAAAACCCATTACAAAACACGTTTATTTGATAGCTTTGGTTATACCTCGGGAAAGCCAGTTCTCCAGAATCCATTTATCAGATAATTAGAGATATTCTTCAGGAAAGCTATAATTTCACTACCCATGTCCATCTTTGAGATTTGGAAAGGCATTTTGGAAAGTATCGCCATAGAACCATAGCAAGTGTTCAAAACAAAAAATAGAAATGATGACACGCAGTGAATAGAAGTCCTGTTACTGATGATTTTTTTGGAGTGATCCGTTAATTGAAACCTACATTTCTCCCATCAAAGAGTAAAAAATAATTTTAGTATTTACCTTTTTATTGTGCATCTAAGACGGCTGTCGAAGGGGGTAATGATTATTGAATTTATTTCAGGTTGACTGAAAAGTAGGTGTTGGATAAAAGTTATTTTCCATGACTTATTTCGTTCCATAACTGTATTTTCGTAACAATTTTTGATCTCTGTTTAGTAATCGTGTATTTGGAATAGATATATTATTCTGTAGTGAAAGTCCCCTCGTAGTAGTGGCATAATCAAACTGGACGATAGTCATATATTTATATTTTTACTCGTAACATTCGTTTTCAGTATTAGATATTTGATCCTTGAATTTGAGGTGTATATAATCGTATACCTTTCCTACTATTGATATTTGAAAATGTTTCAAGTTATTATGCTGTTGGTGCAGTTTGTAAATATTTCCTGTTAATTATCAATTTATTATAAATTTCAAGCTTGGAGCCTTGTGATTTTTTGGTTATTTCTCCCCCTCTTTCCTTTTGAATCCATTCAACTGGCGCCCCAAGGCTCACTTTTTATCTATTCAAATTGAAAGAAAACGTTTTCCTTACCCACACCCAACCAAAATAAATATCGACTAGCTGAGGTCTACTTACTTTTTGCCAAAAAGTTTTTGGTCACTTCACAACTACCATGGAAGGCTATGAAAAATCGAACGTTGGAAGTTAAGACCTCGTTATACTTAGCTCGCACAAGTTTCGCTTTCTGATTCATGCATTCACATGAGAAATAGGTGGTTAGCGGAAAACTCATTTCAAACCCATAATAAGCTCTCTCAGGCGTGACAACGCCAAATATGTCCAACCTCTCATAACAAACAATTTTCACCAAGACATTCAAAAAACCGCAACACATGTATTTCAACATGAAATATCTTCCTCGGGCTTGTTCATAGCTAAGTTCTAGTATAAATTAATATTTCGCGTCTAAATAAATGAATGAACAACCAAGTTAGTTGACTTGTGGTTGTTGCCCAAAATTTAATTTTGGCGAAACGAGAACTTTTTCTAAGAATGAATGAGAACAGAAGTAGTTTTAAGAATGTGAAGGAAACATTTGCAAACAATCTTTAGGCAGAGGAGCATGAGTACAATCACGACTATGACATGTTACATTTGGAAAAGAACGGTTGGTAACTCAATCTTTTGGAGGAATGCTCGTGAATAGATAGATTTAAGAATTCGAAACATTTATTGAATGACTGAATAGAACTGAATAAATTCTCATTATCTAACCTACTTTCTAATGTTGAAATTTATAATTAGTTGATTCATAAACTTAGGTAAGCTCATTTTATTAAATGTGCATTTGAATAAGTTTGTTTCTAAAATTCCCTCCCTAATATTTAAATTTGTGTTTAGTTTACAACTGGACTCATAGAATTATTAGTCGTTAAGTAGGTAGAAAAACATATTATTCAAATTGTTAATTCATATGAAACACTAATTAGGTAGAATTTAGTTGCTATGAACACGCCTGAAGGAGCTATTGTATAGTAAAACAAGTGTCACATTAAACTGTTAGGTGAAAATTTCACGATGAAGTGTTACTTAAATGCATTATGGATTATCATCACATATCAGCCAATTCCATCACAATCTATATTTGATTATGAATCATAAGAACTCAACACTTGTTATTTTCATAACATTTTCATGACATGGCAGCACGGTAACAAGCAACTAAACGAATATTTTCCATATTTGAACTCCTTCAAGTCAAAAATCTAATTGACAATGAAAGGACAAACCCAATTAATTTTTGCCTTCTTGGATCCACTAGAGAACAGATGTGAAGATGAGACATAGTTAGATAGCATATCGTTCAATAACGACTAATGAAGGCATAGACCTGAAGCAAAAAACAAAGTGAAACTCTAATGAAGAAAAGAGAAATGAAACTTTCTATGTTTTTTACCACTTTTATTTGTAACTAACGTTACTGCAGTTTCGTCCTATAAGGAC
>WOGL01002311.1:0-10119 GCA_015342145.1 Leptinotarsa rubiginosa | reverse complement strand
GTGAAAGGCATGTTGGCCGCCCTGTATTCCATCACACATTGGATACGAGACGCGTGTTGTCTCGCCGACGTGATCTTAGCCTCCATCTTGTGTACACGCCGTTCAATCTTCCAAATCGCAAGGCCGGGATTTCGTCCTTCCGATTCGGAAAGCGATGTCAGATGTCAGCCTCTTCTGTTAGAACACTATGAACCTCCGCATCCAAACAAGCCAGTTCTTGTGGCTTCAGGGGCCATTCGTATCTAAGAAAAAATTCTTCCCCTCGTTTTTCCAAACATTTCCTTCATTCGAATTAATCCTAAAGACTTTATACTATCTCTTCAAATTCCTTACAACAGATATATGTTTATACCTGTTTCGTACTAATTTCCAGGTTATACCTGTTGTAGTTTTTCTAAAAATAATCAATTTATTTCCTAAATTTTCAAATTGACATTTCTCTCGTATGTCACGTGGTTTCCTGTCTTAGAAAGGCGTTTTTTCCATATACCGGAGTTTTACTGAGTTGTTGTGGAATTCCCTGTTGAAACCACATGTCATTGGTATTCAGATTATCCAATTCAGGCCGAAAGAAATTGGCATTCATCGACCTATAGTACTCGCCGTTGATAGTGATGGCCTGGCCGACGTCGTTCTCATGGAAATATGGACCGATGACGCTGCCAGCCCAAAATCCACACCAAATAGTCATACGATTGATTTATTTAATCCCAGCTATAGTAAGATATGTAGATCATACACAGAAGTTTCTCTCAGATACAAAGTGAAAGAAAGAATCCTTCCAAACCCACTACTTCTAGTATCAACATTGAATTATATAAATTCGCTTTATCTCATTCAGTTTCTATTACACACACTTCTTAAGAAACTAAAACTGATATACTACACAATGTGATATACAAAAGAGTATAAAATATCACTTACATAAAACTCTATCCTCAATGTTGTTCTTCGCGTTTCAGTTGATGATGTTGATAAGATTTGGGTTGATAAGATAAGGGTCTTGTCCCGAAACTTCGAAATACACAAAGGTCATTTATTCTTGTAAGGTTGATCTTCCGTTTAGAGTCACATTAACTAATTTATTCACACGACATGATCAAATTGAATTAATTTCACGAAACCACGTGAATTGTGACATTTGCATATGAAGGTCACTTTTACGAAAATGAAAATGTTTTCGAATTTTTACAGCATTTTTATAATAAGTTCCAGTCGTATTTATTATCAAAATTCATGAATTGACTTCCAGTCGTAATTATTATCAAAATTCATGAATGGGCCTTTGGAATATCCTGCCCCTCCCAATTGGGTTGTTGTTTCCACATTTTAAATACTTTTCAGTATACCACCTACAGCTGACAGCGAAGGGTGAGTGCCATTTTCTACTTCAGGACCATATGAAGCATACATTCACTCCCTAAAAACTCTGCATGAGTTTGCGGTCTATTAATAATATTGTAAATCATGCCTTAAAGAAAATAACGCCGGTCGCCACTGGCAGCCATAAACCAATTCTGACGTGGCGAAGAGCGCGCTCAGTTCGACCGACTTTTCGCGGCTATTCTACCGACTTTGATGGAAGTATGAGGACTTTTCCAGCGCCTTCGATTGCCAAATATAAGCACCATTCACTCGCCCATCGAGACAGTCAAGAGGAAGTTACAGCGCGGCACGCGAAGCGATTTAGTAAGGCGATAGACATTCTTCGAATAATAGCTGAAGTTTTAGTTGAAGTGTTTGTTGTATTTAAAGTGAAATAAAGTTAAGTTTGATTATTGTTCATTGCAGTCAATTATTGGTCAACCCACAGGGAAAAACGTAACAATAATAATTGTCACATCTAGAACTGACTTTGACAGTATTATATAAAAAGTCATGTGAACAATGAGTAGTTGACAAAAAAAATCATTTTATCTTTTGCGTATTGTGTCAACGAATATGTCGTGGCAGCAAAGTCTTCAGATAAACTTTAACATCTGTGCAAATATAAAGAGAAGAAATTGTTATTTTATCGCTACGAGCAGTTCTGCAAATATTTGTGTACTTCACGGCCATGCTAAGAGACCGAACTCTTTATCAGATAGTGTCTCTTTGTTACTTGAATTTTCTCTGATCTACAGTGCAGATACTATGAGTGGAAGATAATTTGTGCACCCCAAATAATCCATATATTATGATGAATTAATGGGAAAGAAAGGTTTTGGCTTTTTACTTTTCCTTCTTTATACAAAAAATCTGGGAATCTTCCAAAGAAAGAAAGAAAGCAATCAATTGCAAAAAATTAAATATATATAAAGATGCGTAGATCATGCAAAGAAGTAACTTTCAGACATCTTTGTATAGAGTTGATTTTTTGAAATTGATTGCTTTCTTCCTTCTTTTGGAAAATTCACATGTATGAAGATGGATAAGTAGAAAGCCAAAACTTTTGTTTTCTAAGACTGTATCTGTTTTTAAAATATCTCCCTTTTAATTCGAGATCCAGATCTGAATTTCGGAGGTTAATTTTTGAAATTCAAGGGAAAAAATAATAATTTATATATAGAGTACAGCGCCATGACAGTCGGTTAGCCGTAGTTTAGAAAATAATAGGATTCATATTCTGAAAATTAGCTTTATCCAATGAAAATCATGGCATTTTTCCAACATCTCTGATTATATCAGAAGCTAGTACCAACTTTTTGTTATTCAAATATAACACCCTGTATGTTTTCACATATTTGAATACCTGGCATAATTCAAATGTGAGTTTTTGTCACACGCACTATACCAAAAATGAACCGTTTTCGAGACATTCATTGGTTTACTCAAAAAAATTAGGTATTCAGCTCTCGAGTGATTTCCCCATGAAATTCGAAAGTTTGATGGAATACATAAATGAGCTATTATTGATTCATTAAAATACTTCATTCCAACATCTTGTGGTAGTAATATTTTCAAAATGTTTGGTGTTCGGAATCGATCACTGATTTAAAAGATATAAACTCAGTTTTTTCAAATGGAACAACCCTGTATATTAAGGAAAGATTTAAAATTCATTTTCATGAAACATTCCCCAAATCGAAAATCAACGGCTCACAAGATTTTTAAGTTTTTAGTTTTCACTCGTCATTGCTTGTTCGTAATTTTTTGGTCAAAAACAATACCGTAATCATGCCTCAGCCACCGTTTTCACCAGATTTGTGCCCCTGCGACTTCTTTCTATTTCCAAGATTGAAGAGACCCATGAAAGGAAAATGTTTTGCGACGATTGGGGAGATGAAAACCGAATTGTTGAGAGAGCTCACGGACATACCAAAAAGGGCATAATATCAAAACTTCTTGGAGGATTGAAAGAAACGGTGGCTGAAGTGTGTTATATTTGAGCGGGACTACCTTGAAGGAAAGTTGCTACATTTTGTGTGGAAAGATAATGCAATATTTTTGAATTTTTTCTCTTTTTTGGAACTTTCAGAATAAACATTATATAATTCATTATTTATTCATCCGAAACTCTGTCTCCAAGAAAAACCATGATGGCCAATTATTTGCTATAATAAACTTTCTATAACTGTTCGAAATGAAGGTTTCTTACCCCGTAGTTCTGCTCGGGCAGATGCTCTAAAGAGGAATGCTAAAATTCCTGCTCTCTCATGCAGTGAAGGGAATGCGAACTACTGACGAATTTACAGGCTCCAACCAGTACCAGTCTGTCATGTAGATACTCCAAACTCAAAATTTCACGGCCTCCCTGTTGTCGGGGAAAGTATTACCGTGGAACGGATTATTTGGGATGCAAACTCCTATGGTGGTTTATGATTTTTCAGGCCTTTAGGTCGATTTGATGCAGCTCCTTCCGAGTCCACTTTACTAGAGTACGATTGGAATGGCAAACATATTCGTTGCAGCAACTTTGTTCTTCCCTGACAGTTCCGATGAGCAGATCTGTTGAAGTTTGTGCTGGTACTTGCCGCGGAGAGAGTTCTTCACTGGTGTTACCTCATGTGAGTGGCGTTGTTTCACCCTGAAGTAAGTAAACGTCTTTCCGGCATCCATATGTTACACGATACTTCTATCTACGAGCTACACATCCTCTCCTGAAACTGGTATCTATTATATCTAACAAAAAAAGTTTCATATCAGAAAGCAGAGAAAGGTAATAAGGTTGTGATATCGGAAAAGTCAGATTAGTGTTAGAGAATTGAGAATGGTCCTCATAATGAATTATCAAGAAACGATTGCCTAAGATGGTTACATAGGTGAAAAAGATACTCCAGGAATGTCAAAATTTGATCACACCAATTCTGAACAGGTGTTGTATATAGGTTTCTGATTCTACAGTCCCTAAAACACGAGTATGGGTCTTCCAAAAAATCACAAATCTGGCAAGATGATGCCACCAATTGCATTCGCCATAATTTGTCCTAATTATAAAATTGCTAAATGGCTAACCAAACAGTTTGAAGCTCACTCAATCTCACAATTGAAGTTTTGTTAATTTACATGAGTTTATAGATAAAATTGGAGATGAAATGTTTAGAAATGAAGACATTTTGGTATCATTTGATGCATTCTTGTTGTTTTCAAGGGTCCCTATACAAAAAACTGTCGAATATTTGAGGGATCTTCTGAGAATCAATGGTCTCAGTGGAAAAGTTATTGAAGACTACGTACAACAATTGCTTCTAGACAGCACGAAAACACGGCAATAGACAACACATCTATAGCTGATCCGTTCGTTGGCAGATTTGAATTGGAAGCAACAGAGGAATTAGATCACTTTCCTCGGACTTCTCCGATATAGAGATGATATATTCATAATTTTTGACACACAATAATCTAAGGTAGATGAATTCGTTTCAACTCTCGATAACAGTAACCAGTGTGTAACCACCCCATTTTTATATTTTGATGCATCCGTAAATATCCAGGTTGAGTTGCCAAATTGTTGAAGACGTTCCAGAAATGTTGCTTTATCGAGTTCGTGGTATGTGTCACATTTCGTATATGGAGTGAGAATTGTGTCAATATTATTGGGCGGGAATATCCATGAATTGTATTTTGGGATGTTTCATATTATGAAACTTTTAGGTTGGGGTAGATGTGAGCTTCAAAGATATCGGGTTTCTTAATTTTAGACTGTCAAATCGGACCTCTTCTTCTTGGAGAAAATAGAGTGGAATTTCCTTGCATTGTAATGAACTGTGCTCGTGCAGCTTAGTTGAATGAAAAATAAGACATGAGTTAATCTTATGGAATTGTTGTGAATAGAGTCCAACTATTTCAGAACCGAGTTTTTTCCAGAATTATAGGCTAATGCGCCCTATTCTAGTTTTGACCTGACCAGAAATCTGTAGATGTTTCTTAAAATATTTTTATACGTACTTCAGATTTTTGAGGCTATGGTTTTCCATCAGGTTAGAAAAAAAATACTCATCGAGGAA
Source organism: Leptinotarsa rubiginosa (assembly GCA_015342145.1). Classification (NCBI taxonomy): domain Eukaryota; kingdom Metazoa; phylum Arthropoda; class Insecta; order Coleoptera; family Chrysomelidae; genus Leptinotarsa; species Leptinotarsa rubiginosa. Next base: position 4,693 of record WOGL01002311.1, on the reverse strand, counting down.
CCTTGTGTCACCCCATTTTCCTTAATTTTTCTTGATAAGATTCCATTGCTACGAACTTAAAATCTTCGCAACCTCATGAATTTTTTAAAGAATTCCAGTGGGTTTCTTTGAATCGACTATTTTTAACTTCCAGGCAGAGTCATACGCTTTAGTAATTTTTCAATTCTTTCGAAAACTACTTTGTGTCGGTATGAGATTTTTATTTTCTAATGTTCACATTAGACACATTTTCTCTAAAATTTTGCACATGACACAATTGAGGGCGATGGGTATGTATAACTCAGGTAGTGATTTCGATTTACCTGTTTTGTGAATTACTCTGATTATTGACAATGGCCATATCTAAACAAATTCTTTTTTTTTCCATATCATTGTGCATTTTCGGAAGAAATTATATAGCATTTTTCGGTTACCTTTCTAGGAAAGTTACTGTGATATTGTTTGGATCAGATAAGGAGTTTTTCACATTCTGCAGGTAGTATCTTGAGTGTAATTGGATTGTTTAAAAGATCATCAGTTTTCAAATTATCTAAAAGAACAATTAGTTCAGGCCAGTCTCAAATTACCTGCTGTTTTCCGATAGGTGTCAGTCCATTAACCTACATTGTCAGTCCATTAACCTACAGTGTAGGTTTGTGATTTGTGTTTGTGATATCATCAGTTTTGTTATCGAAGCAGGAATTCAAAATCAGTTTCATCGTCGATATAGTTCCTAGTGGAAAGTTTGTTGCTCGAGAGGGTTTCAAAAGTTGACGCTGAGGCTTCTACTATTTTCTATGGTTAGGTGTGAATGGTCCATCAGAATTGTAACGTGATTGGAATTGTGTCACTGCTTTTCAAGGATAAAATGTAACTGTGGTTGGTATATATGAAGTGTGTGTTTATTTGATAGATAGAATTTAAACCCTTGGCGTAAAAATAATCAGAAAGATACTTCTCCTACATCAGAATAGGTTTACCCCAATGTAAAAGATCGTCAGTTCGAAACTAGATCCAAAAACATTCTTATACCAACTGCTCATCGTACTACTTCCATCATTTCTATGGGGATTATAAAGTTTCAATATTCAATAACCTAAATGACTCTAAAAAATGCATCAAATATTAACATTTTCAAATCAAGACTGAAAACACTGTGATTCTTATATATGACGACGCTCTCAGTAAATGAATGAATATTTCAAAAGAATTAACACATTCATTATTAATACATACAATAAAAATGTAACTCATATTGTTTGTGGGTTTTCGCGCGCAAAGTTAATGTCCAGCGGTAAGCTGCACATTTTCTATTCAACCATCATAAACAAAATTAATTTTTTGTGTAGATCACGGTGGATTGAGTTCTTTGTCTATACCATACATGTCGTCTTCGTAAGGGATGATGTCGTTGACCTTACTATATCAATATTTATTTATGGAATGCCATTTTATAGAACTCTGAATAAAACATCAGTACAACATCATTTCATTTGGTGACTTCACTCAACAGAATACTATTTTTATTGAACGTGTAAATCCATCAGAACAGTAATGTAAACAATGATTGACTATCATCGTCAATAACTATTTTATAGAATTTGAACTCGAACATACCACGCTTGATAAGAGCTATTTATAAACTAAAAACAGTTCCGTAGAGGTCTGTTTTATTATCTGAAGGTCAGGAAAATGATTTGATTTACATGCAAATACAGAGTGTCCTATTGTTCGCCAGATGTTGCTAGTAATAAATCCTTATACGTTAGTTGAACGTGTTAATGAATATTTGAAAGGGAGTCTAAATATTAGCCATATATTGAAAGAAGTAAACTCATTTCGAATGTTATCTTGTGTTCATTTTTTATTCATTATTTGTGAACTTTTACTTTAGTACAAATAACCGAAAAAGAGTGCGGACCAATCAGAACGACCCAACAAAAGTACTAACCAATCAGGGGTGGGAATTCCCATGGACAACTCGCCAACATCCCCCCACTACCAACTGACACTATAAATACGAGTGAACACGCATCTTGCCAGTCGGTCATTGCTGAAACTTCGAGATATAACGTTCGTTCTTACAGTGAACGCACATATCACTGATGATGCCTGTCGCAGTAGCATACGAAACATTTGGTACTCCAGGTCCCAGTCGACCATGGTCTACCAGTCCGGATTTTGTTCTCTTCAAACTTGACTCCGTTCGTGAGAGCTTATGTTCTTGTAGACTTCATTATTGTCAGGTTGGTGAGCAGTTTTAACATCAATTCAGAAAAATTTATTGGTTTTCAATTAAAATTTTCATTCAAATTGTAACATTTATCGTTTGCTTGCTGATTATTTTAAAAAACAAACCAGTATTGGACTAAGAATTCAAAGGCCTATCAAACCAAATATCATAAGATATCCACATCTAGTTGAAAAAAAAGGGATGATGCCCTCTTAACGACGACTGACAATACTGGTTTTCAATTAAAAATTATTCCAAATGCTGTCTACTTGTGATGTACTCTTTGGAACCTTTGGTGGTGTGAATATTACTGGAGTTTTTTCCCAACACCAAACCGTTATTTCAACACCTCGTCACGTGTCTCGATCATCAAGTGATCATCTTCAAGAGGAAGATCAAACTAAATACATTTACAAAGTTATCCTTATATATATCATAGAAACCTCTTCTATATACCTGCGTCTTAAATTAATTTCACAATATTGCCTTATCTACTTGTCTTAAATTAATTTTACAATGTGTCTTTATGTGATAATCAGGTAAATCTAGTAATTAAATATTATTTTAACAAGCTTTATAGTATACTATTAGGTATTGGTCCACCATCGTAATTCATAATATTATTATCTTATTTCTATACTCTCATAGGCATCTATATGCCTGTTGTTGTTAACTTGTCTAACTAATCGTAATGAATTGAAGTTGCAAAATATTACAGACTTTTCCGAATTTTCGACTTTGTCTTTTGGATTTCCTAAAAGGCTCTGTAGTGTATGACTTGTTTTAAAAATCACCTTCATACCTAGTTCCTTGAAAAATGTTTTGAAGTAGACAACATTTTGAGTCTATATAATGTTGACATAAAGCTCGTTTTATGGAATATGTGATCGACAAAATGACACTGAAACGAAATGTCACTAATCTGCGTTTGTCCTCTCATCATTGCGAATTTAGTCCCATTGAACTCGTTTGGGCGCAAGTAGAGGGTTTCATTACAAGACGCAATACGATATTCAAAATAAAAGATGTCAAAATAATCTTTGAGGAGTCGTTATGAAATGTCAATTCCGAAAAATTACGAAAATGTATTGAACTTGTTATAGTAAAAGACAATCCGTGGAAATTGGACCATTTAGTTGGGAAAATTGTAGAACATTTAATCACAACATTCGACGAAAATTACTCTAATTTATCTAATGATAACACACCATGATTTTTGTTCACACCCAATATCTTCCGTAATAATCATACTTATTATTATTATGCAAATATTTCAAATTAAAATCTGTTAAAATATGTTTTAGCGTTAACCAGCTGTCGCCCCACTACGAACGACAACTCTCATAAGGCGAAACTGAGGATTACCGAGGTTTTACCTTTCAAAGTGTGATTCATAACATGGGCTGGGCAAGAAGGCGGTTCACACAGCGGTAGATTGGGTGAGTGGGGCAAACTACTCTGTTGTCAACCCAACTGACTGCCATCCTACCATGCAAAACAATATGATCGCATATAAATAAATGAACATAGAGTTATTAGTTTTACGGGATATTTTTGGTTGAATACATAAACGCATACCAATGCAGGTATAAAACGAACCGAAATCTAATAAAATATATTGTTTGCTACCCTTTCGCAATTCAAAAATAGGGTGGATCCGGTAAAGTATAATTCACCTGCCTATACCAGCAAATTATAACGAAATCACGAAAGTTTGTTTGAACACTCTTTTAGATTGTTGAATTTATAAGAATGTTTACTACTTTTTTCTATAGGAAATAGCGTATATACAGGGTGAAACAAAAAGGTAGGTCATAAATTGAACCACATATTCTGGGGTAAAAATAATTTGGTTGGATATAATTTACCCCAATGCAAATGTGCACAAAAAAAGGTACAGCTCTTAGAAAGTACAAAATGAAAATACATTTTTTTCAGTATTTCATGAACTATTTAACATTTAGTAATGAAAATGGATTCATGGCTTTTTTATGGTAAGATCATCTTTTTCACGTAAAATAACGAAATCTGTTCAGCCCATAAAAATGTTTGGGGTGTATTGAACCCCTAAAACCTACCAAACTTTCGTATACTATAACAATTTTCAATTGAAGGTGATTCATTAGCAACGTCGCACTTGAAGTGACCAACGTATTATATTATCCTATTACCAACTCTGCAGAGGAGTACCAAAATAATATTTTTTTTTATTTAAACACATAGGTAATTACGTAAAAATTGTTATAGTAGGTGGCGCTAGCTGGTGTCAATGGTAAAACTGATTACATTTTCTTATAATGCCTAATACAGTACTTCAAAAAAACAGAAAAATTAACAAAATAATTATCATGTTCCTTTTATGTAGAAAGAGAACTACAAAGCAAAGAAATAATTACCTATGTTATGCTTATGAAGTTTCAGAATCCATTGACTCGTCCGAAGAGGAATCCCCAGTCACACTTAAATCTATTATTATTTGGT
>WOGL01002310.1:0-10121 GCA_015342145.1 Leptinotarsa rubiginosa | reverse complement strand
CTCAGGAATGCACATTAACACGTTAAGAATGACAGAGATGAAAGTTCAGTTTAAAATAATCGGCAGTGTATAAATCATCATGTGGGTCATGTCTGATGTTTTCTATAGGTCAAACTGGAAGAACGTTCAAAGCTCGCATGAAGGAACAGAAATATAGTTTCCAGAATGGAAAAATAAACTCCACATATGCCACTCATTTAATCACAGAGGGAGATGAGTTCAACCTTGGTTACCAGCCCCTCCATTTCCATAAGAAAGGTTTGAAGCTTAACCTGTTGGAGAGTATAGAAATAAACAAATTCAAACACTCTCAATATCTTATGAACGATCAAACTTAATTGAATAATTCGCCAATATTGTTAAGACGTCTACAAGAATACATACAATGGATGTTTTTTTTTTTTGAGAATTGAGATAGTGTTGATTATTCTGATTTCAATGGCAACCACGTACACTCCATTTCCTCAGAGCTATTTGAAATGCACTTGCTAAAAGGATATATGCGGATTCTTTGAGTTTTCTTATTTTCTCAAGAGTTTTTTTTTGGTTTGACTCCTTTTTATAGCGTGGTCACCAGATGATTTAAGAATATGCTCCGCTATCCCCGATCCTGCAATTTGTCTTCTCCTTATACAAGGTGTTTATTGAACATACGGCTAAAATTAGACTATTCCAAGGATATTTTGTCCTTTGATGATATTTGATAGGGCGCTTCGTTTCGAAGATATGAAGCGAAAAAAATATTGTCAGTAACAATTTATAACCAAAAATTACATGTAATGTTTCTTAATCTACAAGAACCGTTGAAAAAGACTTCTCCCCGCTTGGATGCAAGAATCCAATCTCCTCCTCATTGACACCAGAATTCTTTCAAAAACACCAGGATCACTTACGAGACATACTATTCAAATTGAATGTCTGCAGCCGTTTGTAGTAATCGGAATGTTGTTGATAGGTACCAACGGAATTGTTAGATTTTTTATTACTTAGTAGGTCCAGTGTAGTACGCTATACTTTTATTTTGCCTACATTAATAATTTTGAAATTATCAAAATTGTTATTGTCGAAATTATTTTTCGCCTCGTATCTTCGAAACAAAGCGCCCTGTAAAAATCTTCAAAGGACAAAATATCCTAAGAATAGTCCAAGGAATAGTCCCTTAATTTTTTGCCGCATGTTTGATAAACACCCTGTATAATCCTATTCATGAAGTTGTTTTGGCTGACCAGAAAGCAGACAATTTTGATAACAACCATATCAGTCCTAGAATATGAATTACTCAGTAATTATAGGGATGAACATAAAATGTTCACCATATTCGTGGATGAAAATTAGATTGTTCTTATGCAATACTCATTTATAATAAAATTTCCATTCAAAGTATTTGTATTTGATGCAAGACTGAATGTTATAAAATTTCCATTTTACACAATAATACCAGTGGATAATTATAGAACAAGCAGCTGAACAGCCCGATATAATAATTTTATCTTCAAGTAACCGAAAAATGTACTATTCAAAAAATATCCACATGTTGGTTTCCGGGTTTTGGCCTTCTTTGTTTATAATCTCCAAACGTGTCAACTAAAACTCAGTTGTAGTTGAAACGTTTGCACGGCAAAACCTGGAAACCAACCAAAACACTGACGCCAGCCGTGAAAGCCTACATTCATATATCTACATGAATTTTATTTTTTCAAAAAACTATGAATCCGCCCACCAGCGGTGGCATTAGAGGTGAAGGTCACACATGAAGGAGTGGCATTAAGGGTGAGAGTCACTCAAGGAGGAAATAGTTTTCTAAATGATGCCTCATCCTGAGGTATGTGTACCCATACCAAGGATGTATGAATTTGAGCCCACTCAGAGTTACTAACGGAATCTTAGAGATAATGAACGCCCTCTCATCGTAGAAAACCTTGTGATGGACATCCTTTCTCTAGCTCCTAGTGGTACCCTTTATGGATTACGATGAAACTAAAGGATCCGATCCTGAGTCTACAGAGAAGATGACCCAACTATCCTTCTTATAACATCAAATCAAGAGCGACAACTTCTCAGTTCTCCAAATTTTGATCCTGTTAACCTAGGCGACTAGGAAGTGCAATCAGGAAAGGACTTATTGCCTCCTCAAGATCAGGATATCTTATGAATCTGCCTTACACCGAATCCTACAGCTGCAGAAACAAAATCTGCAGTAGGAAAGATAAACTATCGTATGAAAAATGCATGAGGGAGCTATTGTATAGCGAAACACGTGTTGCAGTTTTGTAAACTGTCCAGTGGAAATCTCATGATGAAGTGTTACTTGAACACGTATAATTCTCTTTCCGAAAACATTTTCTCTTCAAAGTATACGTTCAAACCCTCTACCAGATCGTGTCAATCGTCGACATTACATACATACAATAAAAAAGAACATACATTTTTAAAAACTGTAATAACATTTGATTCCGTCTCCCATTCCTTTCCCAAACCACACGCTCCAGCGTTCGATCCTTTTTACTCGTATTAATATTATACATTTACACGTGAAAAATCTTTATGATTCTTGGGTTCATTGCTAATTTCACTGTTCTATAATGAAAAGCAAGCATGGACTATAATAACAACGTACGCGAGTAGCTTTGTTCTTCTCGAGCCCAAGCGTTTTACAAATTCGGAAGAACACTAGGAATGAACTGTTTCAACAATAACGTAGTTTTCTGCACATCTGAAATTTGTTTTACGAATTTTATTTATAGAATGCATGGGCTCGAATTAAAGCTATTAAATGAAACGTGGTTAGTCATTCGAAATTACTTTGTATTTGTAAACAATTCTGAGGAAGACTCGAGACAAAAGATTAAAAATTCGAACAAAAAGTTTTCTATTACTCAGAATTTCACGGAAATGATTCATGATTTTTGATGATGACTCATGACATAATTATTAGTAAACCTGTGCAAACTTTCTGAAAACTGCTGTGAACTGATTGTAAACAAAAATAAGACTGGTTTGACATTGTCAAGTTTTGAAGAAATGAGCAAATGAGAGAAAATACATCCAATTCAACTCGACACACTGAATTGAAACAAAAATTTTTTTCCGAGTAGCTTATTACTGGACCAAATGATAAAATAGGAGTGTATAATAAAACCGGACAGTAAAATATGGTTGATGGCTCTGGAACCGGTATATTTTATATATAGTACAGTCAATAAACATTTTTTCGGTCATTTTATTACATTGCAAAATGAAAATTTGGGGATATAAGAGGTCTGTTCAAAAAATAAGGTGAATGATAAATTGGTCAAGACTTTCGCGGCCGAGATTTTCAGTGTTACTATCTTCATTCAAGTTTGAAAGCCGTCGTAGTTTGGAACTGCAGGTTCAAAACTACGACGACCTTCAAACACGACGGCCTTCAAATCCGAATAAAGAATGTTAAAATTTCGCGAGCTGCGTACATTCGATTAGCGATTTTTTAATTTAGTGTTGGTACACTCATCTGGAACGTATGTTCACAGTTTCAGCTGTCTAGCATGTTTAGTTTGTTGGCATAAAAGTTAGAAGTGTTTTGCGTGTTGGTCGATTTTCTGCTATCGAAAAAAATTGATAAAAAAATTAGCATCAAATTTTGTGCAAAAATGAAATTAAATGCTCAAAAACACTCGAAATGTTGACAGTGGCATACGGTATTGTTTACAAGTGGTACAAGCTTTTCACAGAAGGTCGAGAAGACGTGAATGACGACGCTCGCCCTGGACGCCCCAGCACATCAACAACCGATAAAAATGTTGAGAAAGTGAAGAAATTGTACAGACTGACCAACAAAATGTTGGTAACTTGATATTGGTGCAACTTGATATTGGTATTGCTAACATGTATCTCGTCAATAAGCTACAAGTTAACGAAATGAAACGCAGCCACGCTGACATTATTAACCGAGAAATAACAGCACGAGATAGTTAGTTTTCCTTTTGGAGATTCTGCTGGCAACCAACAGAAATTATCTTAGAAATCTGAGTTGATTAACGTGACGAAACAGCGTTACGACTACCATTGTAAAGTAATTCAGACATGAAAGGATCGATATGGCTTGATCCATTTTTTCAAAGAGTATCTCTACTAATACGTTTTTTTTTCCGTTTGGTAATGGGTAGCTATTATGATAAAAGCAGCACTAGCACCAGCAGTAACAAATCTTTTTTTAATTGCAAAGGGAATTAGATTTGGATACACAACATTATTGTAAAAATAAAAACATTGCTGTATCCATTAAATATGATGCTAGCATCCATCAACGTATTGTTCAAACTGAATGTGAAATTGTGATGCTCCGAACATTTATACAACTCAAGTTAAATGAGAGAGGGTGGCTTGTTTACCACAAGCTGGGTGTTCATGGTCAATCAATAACACATCCAGCGCTTGAATTATAAATGTGATGTTGCTGATGGTCTTTCAAAGTCAAAGCAAAAAGTCTAGAAGCCGCCTCGTCCACGCAGTTGAAGGTCGTTCAAGGTCGAATCCTTGAAGTCAAACCCAAAACACTAGTCCAAAGCAATCTTATCTCTGTCGTGTGACTTAGTTGACGGTCATTCAAGGTCAAACACAAAACACTCCCTCAAAGTCACCTTGGCTACATTGTGTCGTGTAGGTTCAAAACTTTAAGAAAGCCGCTTAACTGGCTCGAGATCATTCGAGGTCAAAGTCGCCTTGTCGAAAATATGGGGAGTGAATGAAGGTCATTCAAGTTCAAATCCAAAAACTTACTCAAAGTAACCTTGCCTGCGTTGTGTGACATATATCAAGGGTGTGACGTATGTCAAGGTCGCTCAAGGCAAACTCAAAACACTCCCCCAAAGTCACCTTGGCTACGTCGTGCGACTTATGTAGAGGTCATTTAAAGGTTAAAAGTGAGGGGGGGGAGATTTCGAATCGGCTCAAACCAACATTTTGTTGGTCTGTATTTTCCTTCCTTGAAGCAGTTTCGAACCATTCTTACCGACCTCCCATCCAAATCTAATGTTTCCTCAAGCCAAGCTACTCATCAAAACATAACATTCTCCACATATGCAACTCACCTTCAGGTGTAAGATATTTAAATGAAACCGAGTAAATGCATAGTATTATTAATAAGAGAATGATGTTTTTGAAGCAATAAATGGTCAGAGATGAAGTAGAAATTATGTTTCAAAATAATATTGAAATATTTTGAAACATAGTTTCTTTATTGATTAATATTTACTGCAAGTATATAGCTGAATGAGAAAAAATCACAAATAAATTAAATTTGTTAGACTAGTTCACAATTTATGAAACTTGGTATTTTTGTTGATAAATTTATAAATATTTATCAATTCAGAAACCCATCAACTGGCAATTTTTATGAAACTGAGATCAACATTGATTTTCAATTGTATTTTGTAAACTGACATTTTTATGGTAAACTTGTCATCTGTATGTGTTTGGCTACATTATGGAAAGTGGGTTTAGTGTGGAAAAACTTTGTTAATATCAAATATAAAATAATTTCTTTGTTCACCGAAAATTCAATAAAGCATAAACGGTCTGAAATGTAGAAGTGGAACCTCTGCATTCAAAAACAAACATTTCTCCCACATTCTTGATTGGTGAAACGTTCATCGAGAAGTGTTTCAGCTCTGATATGTGGAAACAATCTTTGTTTTGAATGCATTCAATGGTTTTCTGAAATAAATGATTCAAATTTAAGTTTCAGACCCTGTATCTTGACCTCTGTTTACATTAACTTTTTTCAGAAAATTAGTTCCTGGACATGCCCTTACATTTTTTTACCACAATTAGGAAACACAATGTGTGTAGATCTTTTGTTCAGATATAAATCAGGCAAGTCTACTTAAATAACCAATTCTCTTTATAGAAATTAAATTACAGAGAAATAAATTCTTTAGTGATACCACAAGCTTACTCAAGAAACACTTAATACTTGAATGGCCCCATATTGCAAGCAGGCAATCTGGGAATATGCAAGTTTATAAGTTTTTCCATAAGAGTCACCTGAAATCTAGATGGTTACTTTTTATTTGGTATACTAAGAGTGAGATAACCTCTATCACATTTGAAACTAATATAATTCAAAAATCGCCTCTATATATTTTCTAATCGATTGATGTGTATATTGTTAGCAGGATTTCAAATTATACTTCCATACTCAAATTTTGATCTCACAAGCACATTGAAAAAGTGAGTATTATTCTCAGAGTTATTCTTGCACAACCATTTAGATTTTCTAATAAAGATACCAAGAGTTATGAAGCCCGTAGAAACAATTGAGTTTGTGTGGGACGTGAAGGTAAATTTTTAAACAAATATGATGCTTAGGTCCTTGAATTGTCATTCTTTGTAGAATGCGCTCGCTCATAAGAGACATACATAAATTGATGATTCTTTGACTGTATAAACTAACATTCCTCAGTTCGTAATATCATATCTCCGCAACAACATGGATTTATGTCAAACAGATCCACCATAACAAATTTAATTGTATTGACCCAAAATATTAGTGATGTCTTAGATAATCGTGGTCAAGTTGATGTGATATATACTGATTTTGCTAAAGCATTTGATCGACTTGATCACATGATCCTTCTAAAAAAACTCCACCAATTTGGTTTCCATAATTCAGCAGTATTTTTCATTAAATCCTACTTACTTCAACGCGAACAGTTTGTGTCTTATAACGGCTATGATTCTTTTTATTACAATCCGTCATCTGGAGTTCCTCAAGGGTCGAATCTCGGACCACTTCTGTTCTTATTATTTATTAATGACCTCAGTAATTATGTCCATTGTAATAAGTTATTTTTTGCAGATGATTTGAAAATATATTTACCTGTCGAAACTGTTGAAGACTGTAATAAATTGCAACGACAGTTAGAAAATATACAGACTTGGTGTGAAGTAAACAAACTATTTCTCAATGCATCCAAATGTAAAGTAGTGTCTTATAGTAGAAAAATGTCAGTCATCGAGTACAATTATCGAGTAGATACCATTTCACTGTCACGAAGTAACTCAATTAAAGATCTTGGTGTATATTTCGATCAAAATTTGTCTTTTTCCAACCATATTAGATCGAAAGTAAGTGAAGCTTTGAGAGTTTATGGATTCATAGTTCGCAATTGTAGATCTTTTTCAAACATATCTGCTCTATTGACTCTTTATGTAGCCTACGTAAGGTCAAAATTAGAATATGGCTCTGTTCTATGGTCTCCATTCTACAATTGCTATAATACATTAATTGAAAAAGTTCAACGTCGTTTCCTGAAGTTTATTTACTTTAAATCTTATGGTATCTATCCTGATAGAGGTATTCCATATGAATCTCTTACCATAACATTCAATATTGAAAGTCTTGAATTACGCAGAAAACTTGCTGGAATAATTTTTCTGTATAAATTACTGCACAACAATGTTGATGCTATGGAGGTGTTATCTTTTATAACTTTCTGTGTGCCTCATTTCAGAACTAGAAGTACAAAAACTTTTTATAGCCGACTGGCCAGAACAAATTTGTATCTCAAGTCACCTATCTTTAGCATTTGCAATAATTTCAATTTAATTTCAAATTTGTGTGATATCAATTATGATTCCTTAGAATATATTGTTGACACTGCATCTCAGTATTTCATGGAGAATTTTTAATTTTCTGGTATAGTTTTTTTTTATTATATTATAATATTCATTCATTTTCTCAAATTGTAAATTTGTTATTATAAGGTTCGATATAATTTTTTTTAACATACTTAGTTAACCCTGTAAATGGTTTTTAACTGTTGGGTAATAAATGTTATTATTATTATTATTATTAATATTATTATTATCATAATTCTCATACTTCATTGCGAATGTGTTTGAAAATTGAACAAAAACCACTAATTGTAGAGTGTTTTCACTGCTTAAATCAAAATTTGACAGCTACCATTAAAGATTTGCATTCTGTTTTATCGCCGCATCGTCCAAAGCCTACTTGATCAAAGTATGCTTTTCAAAGTCTACAAGAAAAATCCTAAAAGCTCTGTAGTTCAAAGATCACTCTAGCAAAACATCAAGTGTGCTACATTTTTATAAAGGTAATTTCAGGCTCTATTGAAATATGCAGGAATATTTAGGGTGTCTCATTGAAAAAAATAATTTTCCATCAATAACTATTGATATCTTATTTGAAAAAATAATTTTTTACACCACTGAACTTCACGTAAAAAAGTGCTCTGGAAATGTTTCCATAAAAACAAGACATTTTTGACAGAAAATAAGTTACAGCAACTTTTCTAGAATGCACATTTTCGAAAAACATGCTGTAACTCAGAAACGATGATAGGTATCGATATGCAGTTTTCCCAATTAAGTTTGTCATAAAATTTTATCATCAGATACAGCCATCAGTTTTCATTTATCTAGTTTGAACACAAGAGTTTCCCTTTAAAAGTGTCCAATTTGACCCAATTCAGGGCATGAATCAGCAAAGTTCGTTCCAAAATTGCTAAATTTTGACAGAAAAACCGTCGCACAAGGAGCATCATTCATTATAAATAATAGAGGTACAGGTCCGAGACCGAGTTTAGCAAACTTGAAATTTTGTAATTTTTTCTAGCGCCTTCAGCGCGGGAGGTACGCGCGAACCCGCCATTACAGAAAGTGTGCGAAAAATCAGCACTATAAAAAATGACATGGCAGGAATGAGAGTTCCAGAGTACTTCGACCACGCCACTGAAGATGGCAGTTGCAGTTGAAACGTTTGGAGATTGTATTATTATTATTATTAGGGTGGATTATCATTATTACGGTCAGTTGCCAACTAATCCAGAGCCCATTCAGCGAACACACGTATGGGCGTCAACGGCGATCCAGTTTTGATAAATAGGTAACGAATCATGGGTATATGGTTATGATATCAAAACCAAAGTCGGAAGATCCCAGGTAGGCCAAGACCAAAAAAACACGCGAAGTTTGATATCATGGCAAGGTTTTGCTCACTGCTTTCTTCTATTACCGTGGCGTAGTGCATCAGAAGTATTTGCCACAAGGTCGTACGGTCAATAGGAGGTAATAACTTGAAGTTATGTGCCACTTGCTAGAAGCCATATGAAGAAAAAGTCCAGTATTATGGAAAAACAATTCATGGCTATTGCATCACGATAAAGCCCCTGTTAACTCGTCATTGTTTGTTCGTGATTTTTTTGCCAAAAACAACACCTTATTCACCAGATTTGGCCCCCTGAGACTTTTTTGTTTCCCGATATTGAAGAGATACATGAAAGGATGGCGCTTTGCAACGATTGAGAAGATAACTGAGAGATGTCAAGGACATACCAAAAGTGCACATTACAACTGCTTTGAGGATTAGAAAAAAAGCTAGCACAGGTGTATAATATCTGAGGGGGAATACTTTGAAGGGAACAAAATGGCAATTGATGAATAAATAATTTTTTTTGAGAAAAATTTAAATTCAACTTATTTTTTGAACAGACATTTTGAATTAAAACTAATTTTTCTCTGCTATTGTCCTTTAGCTTATATTGCAATGAATGTTCAAATAATAAACGAAAATCATTATTCTCAGTGTAGACAACTTCTCATTACCTCTGTAATTAAGTACGCAATTTTCCAAAAACTATTTTGAAAAAAATAATAAATTTCAGTTCCATTGGAAATAGAATCAAAACCCTCTCTTTTTCATTTTAGATTCTGAGGATACATCCGCTCCTTGAAGAGAGTTGAAACACAAGGTGCTAACAATAGTCCTTGAAACTGATTGCTTCGGTAATAAAATATATTTCTCATATTAGTTTTTCGAAGGAAGATATTGTTCATTAACGGAGGGCGGGCAGTCTTGAAATTGACACTCTGTATAGTGCTCTCTGAATAATATTTTCACGAAAGCAGTCATCTATTTATTCTATTGTGATGCAACAGGGGTGAAACATTTGTCAGTAATACTCTATACAGTGCGGTCCATATGTATGGAATAAATTCATTTTTAGCGTTATTATATACTACGTGAAAAAAACCTGAAACATGTCGATTTTTATTCTCAAATTGACAATTTACAGTATGAAAATATTATCCCCCTCCAGCACCCCTTCTGAATTATA
>WOGL01002308.1:0-10123 GCA_015342145.1 Leptinotarsa rubiginosa | reverse complement strand
TTGTATGTTGTGTCGTTAACCCGATTCTCTTGTATCTTGTGTCGTTGCTGACAACTGGTCACTGAGCATATCTACCTCCTGTACATTCTGTTTTGTCCATATTTGTATGAAAGCGTGGTTGAATTTTCTTAGAATATATTTAACTATGAGCTATATTCAAAAACACACCACAAGATGTGAATATATTGATACGAACGTATACAGAGAAAATGAGTGAATAAAGTCGTTGTAAACTACATCATAAGATACACATTAGGCATAGTTGATCAATAGTGATACGTTGATTGAGCCATGAAGGGAGTCGAAAAACTCTTTCTTCTCAGCAGGTTCCAAATCCCCATGAAACATTTTCGATCTCAAATTGTCATCGCCATCAAAATTCAGGGCGAATCTGACGGCATTCACCCTGTAGCTCTTTCTAGAGACCACAGATAGAGGTCGCTCACATTGTGTGGCTTCATCACATAACAACCGATCCACTTACTGAGGCGGCTATAAAGCTCCGTCAACAGGAAACGGTTTTGGGACATCCAATGGGTCCTTGACTCCATTCAGGACCCGTTGAAATGTTCAACAGTCGACGTCGGAAAGTTTTTCGTCATGATTGATGATTTTCCTGAAAAAACTCTACTTTTCTCATCAACAGTTCAAAACTGGCATGCTTTTGAACTGTCGTCCTAACTAAAGGTGAATAATCCCGATTTTCTTTTGTCTTGTGTCGTTGCTGACAACTGGTCACTCAACATAACTACCTCCAGTATCGTATGTTTTGGAATACCAAGTCTCTCCCTGTCTTACAACCGATTCACTCACTCAGGCGGCTGTATAGCTACGTCAACAAAAAGAAATCTGACAGCTGTATAGCGTCTAATAGTACCTCAACTCCGTGCTCTTCGAATTTTGGGGGTTCGAGCGAGTTTAGAACTAGAACTAGAACCGTCGTCTAGCCTCAAGGTGGCCAATCCCGATTCATTTGTGCCTTCTGTCGTTGATGAAAACTGGTCACTCACCATATCTACCTCCTGTATATCCTGTTTCGGAATTCCAAGTCTCTTTCTGGCTAGAAAGCAAATCGATGAGATGAATGCCTCCATGTATTCGTCATCTTGCTCTATGAGTTCCAGAAAGACAAGTCCTCTACATGTGATCATTGAATGAATACATCTGAAATTGTCATCGAAATCAAAAGTCGGGGCGAATCGGATGGCATTTATCCTGAGCTGATCTAGCTCTGTCTCTAGAGACCACTGATAGAGGCCGCTCACATTGTGTAGCTTCGTCACATAGTAACAGAACCATTAACTGGTTTGGCTGTACATCTCCGTCAACTATCTGGCAGTTGAAGTGCATCCTGTAGTTCCTCGACTCCGTGCTCTCTGAACTTTGAGCGCTCAAGTCGGTTCAGCACTCGTTGAAATGTTTCAGGGTCGACGTGATGAGGCTTCCCTTCATCCTCGATGCTTTCTCTGAAGCGCTCACTGAACAGGGTGAGAAAATACTCTGATTCTTTCATGGAGAGGTCCTGTCTGGCATAAATCACTGAGCGTCGTCCAGCCTGCAGGTGGCCAATCCCGATTCTCTTGTGTCGGTGCCGTTGCTGACAACTATAACTCAGCATATCTACCTCCTTTTATTTAAATTTTGGAATACAAATTATTTTCATGGATAAGAAGCAAATCGATGAGATAGCTGCGTCCCTATATTCATTATCCTGCCCTATGAGTTCCGGAATGATGAGTTCCCCACATGTGACCATTAAATGAAGAAAGTCTTTCTCTCTGCAAAATTAAAGTTCGAGTTAATTCATTTGGTAGACCATAGTAATCGTAAAAAAATCAAAATTCTATCATTATAGAGATCAAGTAATCCAACTATTTTTGTTGATATTAGGAAATACACAAACACACATACTATACAACTATCAAGATAAAAGACAAGTTCGAGACATATAACACTAATTTTTCTCAAGATTGAATGACAAATATACTTACTTGACTATATATGGAATGACCATAGTCGTCTGGATTCTCATATTTTTATTTCCCTCCATCAAAGAATGCTCGAAACTTCCATAGGCTGGCTCTGCATTTGGTACGTGGAAAAAGCACTGTAGGAGTATTCACACCCAATTTTTATGAGAGTAGTACAGGAACCACTGATTGAGTCAACTATAGAGCTCCGTCAGCAGGAAACGATGTGACCGTTTGGAAGTGTCCAATGGATTCTTGACTTCGTTTGACTTCTTGGCTTCATTGCTGTCATTGCTGACAACTGGTCACTCAGCATATCTACTTCCTCTAAGAGTTTTGCAATACGAATTATTTTCCTGGATGGGAAGCAAATCGATGAGATAGCTGCTTCCCTATATTCGTTATCCTGCTCTATGAGTTCCAGAATGATGAGTTCCCCACGTGTGACCAATTAATGAAGATATTCTTTCTCTCTGCAAAATTGGAGTTCGTGTTAATTTTGTTTGAAGGTGGTTGACAATGTATCGTGATGTATTTCATCAGTTCGGATTTCCATTGTCTAAATTCAAATCAATTTATATTATATTAGACAATGGAAGTCCGAACTGATGAAATATTCGAGTTAATTTATTTGGTTGACTATAGCAAAAAAAATTCTATCAGTATAGAGATCAGGTAATTCAACTATTTGTGTTAATATTGGGACCATACACAACACTACTATCAAGATAAAAGATAAGTTCGAGACATAAAACACTTATTTTCCTCCAAAACGAATGAAAAATATACTTACTTCACTATACATATATGGAATAACAAAAGCCGCCTGGATTCTCATTTTTTTGTCCCCCTCCATCAAAGCATGCTCGGAACTTCCATGGGCTGATTTTGAATTTGTTACGTGAAACAATCACTGTAGGAGTTTTTTAGCACAATTTTTATGAGAGTAGGACAGGAATGTTTCCGAGGTTAGTACTCCACATATTGACAGATCATAAATTAGCCCAATGATTTTGACCTGGATCAAAGAGGCAACGTGGGCAGGACATTTGAGAATTTCGTGCAGAAGATCTACGGTTTTTTTCACCTGGTAGTGACGCCTGTATTGAAAATACAGTATCTGTGCATCACGGGAATGACCAATTCTTTTGAACCGAGCTAAGGATTGGCGGGATTGATTCTGCGGTAGGTTAAGATGAGGTACGTTGTAGCCATGATGAGATGTTCCCTCAGACTTTTTACCCCATAGCGTTGACGTCGGGAAGTTTCAACTCGTCCTTGATGCTTTCCCTGAAGCGCACACCAAACAGGGTGAAAAAACTCTGGATTTTTTCATCACAATTTCATGGCTGGCATAAATCATTGAGTCGTCATCCAGCCTGGAGTGTCTTATGTCGTTGCTGACAATTGATCACTCAGTATGTCTGTTCTTTTTGCAATACCAAGTCGCTTTCTGGCTAGGAAGCAAATCGATGAGATGAATTCCTTCATGTAATTATCATCTTGCTTTATGAAGAAGGTTTTTCAGCAGGTTCCAAATCCTACTCATAACTCTGTAAGTCCCTCTTCAAAAAATGAAAATATCCTTCCAGATTTCCTTCGTGACCTCCTTCGTGTGCTTCAGGTCGAATAACGCTCACATTGTGTGGCTTCATCACTTAACAACAGATCCACTCACTAGGTTAGCTGTGCACATCCGTCAACANAATATCCTTCCAGATTTCCTTCGTGACCTCCTTCGTGTGCTTCAGGTCGAATAACTCTTGAAACATTTTCGATCCCGAATTGTCATCGCCATCAGAAGTCGGGGCCAATCTGACGGCATTCACTCTGAGCTGATGTAGCCCTGTCTCTACGGGATAACTGATAGGGACCGCTCACATTGTGTGGCTCCATCACTTAACAACAGATCCACTCACTAGGTTAGCTGTGCACATCCGTCAACAGAAAGCTATCTGACAGTTGAAGTACGTCCAGTAGTTCCTCGACTCCGTGTTCTTCTAATTTTGGGCTCTCAAGCAAGTTCAGGACTTGCTCAAATGTTTCAGGGTCGACATTGGGAAGTTTCACTTCATCCTCGATGCTTTCTCTAAAGCGCCCACTGAACAGGGTGAGAAAATACTCTGATTCTTTCATCAAGAGTTCGTGTCTGGCATAGGTTACCGAGCCGTCGTTTAGCATGACGGTGACTAATTTCGATTCTCACGTGTCCTGTGTCACTGCTGACAATTGATCACTCAGCATATCTAAGTACTGTATAATCTGTTTTGGAATACCAAGTATCTTCCTTGCTAGAAAGCATATCGATGAGATAGCTGCCTCCCTATATTCGTCATCTTGCTTTAGAGTTCCAGAATGATGAGTTCTCCACATGTGACCAATAAATGAAGACGGTATTTCTGCAAAATTAGAGTTCAGGTTAATTTATTTGGTTGACTATAGTAATCGCAAAAAAATGAAAATTCCATCAGTAATCCAATTTTTTGTGTTAATATTCGGAAATACACAGACACATATAATACTACTATCAAGATAAAATATAAAAAAGCTCACTTGAAAATTTGATTCAAAATGATGGGTGTTCTTGAAAATTATCCATCATTCTAGCATAATTTCCATAGTTATTCTAAAATAATTCATGAAAGTTGTACGGATATAACTGTATATTTATAGTTATCCTCAGAATTAAAGAAAATTATTAATTTATCGATTTTTCGAATTGATACCGTTGTTTATGGTCACTTGAAATGTTGATCACTATCAAAATATGCCCGTTGCCCCTGCGCTCAAACAACAAAGAAACATCTATTATACGATTATCTTATATTTTCGAAAAGTTCGAGACATAAAACATTTATTTTTCTCCGGATTGAATGACAAATATACTTACTTCACTATAAATGGAATGACCAAAGCCGCCTGGGTTTTCATACTTTTGTCCCCTTCCATCAAAGCATGTTCGGAACTTCCATGGGCTGGCTCCGAATTTGTTACGTGAAAAAAGCACTATAGGAGTTCAGCCAAATTTCTATGAGAGTAGGGCAGGAATGTTTCCGAATTGATTCTGTGGTAGGTTGAGATCAGGTCCGTTGTAGCCATGATATGATGTTTCCTCAGACATGCTTTCTCATAAAGTCGACGTCTGGGAGTTTTAACTCGTCCTTGATGTTTTTCCTGAAGCGTCAACGAACAGGGTGAAAAAACCAGTGCATGGCTGGCATAAGTCATAGAGTCGTTGTCCAGCCTAAAGGTGGCCAATCCCGATTCTCTTGTGTCGTTGCTGACAACTGGTCACTCAGCATATCTATCTCCTGTATATTCTGTTCGGAATTCCAAGCCTCTTTCTGGCTAGGAAGCAAATCGATGAGATGAAATGCCTCCAAGTATTCGTCATTTTGCTCTTATAAGTCCTCTACATGTGATCACTGAATGAAGAAGGTGTTCCAAAAGGTTCCAAAACCCTACTCACAACTCTGCAGCACCTCCGTTTGCTTTGGGTCGAATAACTCTGGAAACATTTTCGATCCCGAATTGTCATCGCCATCAAAAGTCGAGGCCAATCTGACGGCATTCACCCAGAGTTAATGTAGCCCTGCCTCTACGAGACCACTGATAGAGGCCGCTCATATTTGTGGCTTCATCACATAACCGAACCACTCATTGAGTCGGCTATAGAGCTCCGTCAACAGTTTGGAAGCGTCCAATGGATTACTGACTTCGTTTAGGACCCGCTGAAATGTTCAACCGTTGACGTCGGAGTTTTTCGTCATGATTGATGCTTTTCCTGAAGCGCTCACTGAACAGGGTGAAAAAAATCTGATTTTTTCATCAATAGTTCATGACTGACATGCCTCATTGAGCTCTCGTCTCGCCTGAGCATGACGAGGGCTCTCCGTGTGATTCAGGTCGAATAACTCCTGAAACATTTCCAATCTCTGATTTTGATCGGCCCCGAAAGTCAGGGCGAATCTGACGGCATTCATCCTGTGCTGCTGTAGTCTTGTTTCCAGAGACCACTGATAGAGGTCGGTCACATTGTGTGGCTTCATCACATAACAACTAATCCATGTCAATGAAGGTACTATTTCTGCAGTAAACAGAGTAACATTTACTTTAAAATGTATGTGATAATATTGCCACGTATATAGAGGAAAGGAGTAAGTACAGTCTTCATGGAGTTTACATTTACGTGGCTAGTTAGAAAACTCTTTCTGCTCAGCAGGTTCCAAACCTAACTCACATCTCTGCAGATACCTCCCCAACAAATTTAAAATATCCTTCGAAAGCTTCTCCGCGTGCTTCAGGTCGAATAACTCCTGAAACATTTCCAATCTCTGATTTTCATCGGCCCCGACAGCCAGGGCAAATCTGACGGTATTCATTCTGAGCTGCTGTAGTCCTGTCTCCAGAGACCACTGATAGAAATCGGTCACATTGTCTGGATTCATTACGTTACAACTGATCCACCCAGAGGCAGTTGTACAGATCCTTCAACAGAAAGCGATCTGACAGTTGGAGAACGTCCAATAGGTCCTGGATTCCGTGCTCTTCGAATTTTAGGCGCTCAAGCAAGTTCAGGGCCCGTTTAAATATTCCAGGGTCAACGTCGGGTAGTTTTACCTCTTCCTTGACGCTTTCCTTGAAGCGTCCACTGAACATGGCGAGAAAATAATCCGAGTTTTTCATTAAGAGGTCAAGACTGGCATGAATCAATGAGCTGTGGTCCAGCCTGAAGGTTCTCTTGTATTTTGTGTGGTTGCTGACAACTGGTCAGTCAGCATATCTACCTTCTGTACCTTGAGTTTTGGAACACGAATTTTCTTCCTGGCGTCAGTCAGCTTATCTACCTTCTGTACCTTGAGTTTTGGAACACGAATTTTCTTCCTGGCTAGGAAGCAGATGGAGGAAACAGCTGCCTACCTATATTCGTTATCTTGCCTTATGAGTTTCTGAATGATGAATCCTCCACATGTGACTATCAAATAGAGGAGGTCTTCCTCTCTGGAAAATTAAAATACGAGATATTTAATTTGGTTGACTCTAGTAATCACAAAAAAAATTGAAAGTTCTCTCAGTATAAAGATCAAGTAGCCAATCAACGGCCTCATCTCATTTTCAGGTCAACAGCAGTAAATCAAATGTAATGATATTTGATGATGATATAGATACTACAAGGTATCAACAGTAGTGGATTAATAAAATAATCTGGGGGTTATATTAGATACTGAATCAAACTAAGAAATGTCTAGAGAGCATACTGAAGATGCTAAGATGCTAGGCATGTTCTTTCTCCTTTCATCAAATTATTATTATCAGTCAACAGGCAGTCTCGTGATGTGATTATTTCTTAGCCAGTGCAGAGTGCAACAGATGAGTTAGTAATGATTCAAGTGAGAGTTGCTAAATCACAAACATCAATGTGCGTCTTCATTTGTTGGAACAGAAATCTGAGGGAGTGAATGATAATCCATCAATGCCAAGAGTAAATCACATACTTTTCCGAAAGATATTCAGATATAATTACTGATCAATTCGGGAGTGAAAACTTACCTTTTATCTGTGACGGTCTAGATTTCTAGACGACTAAGTAGTAAAAAAACATCCATAAGTTCAAACTCTGGGTCATTCGGTATTCCCAGGGCACGACGCAGATTATTTGTCAGAGATTGAATAACATTGCAGTCTAATTGATCTTTCATCAACTAGTCATTATAATTCCAACAGTCAAGAGTTATGACAATGAAGTAGAGGCAATGTATTTTCCTCTTGGAAGTATAGTTGAATGTTTCTATGGTTTTGTGCAACACCTTAATGCTTTGCCTGCATTGTTCCAAATTATGTTCGAACGGGCGATCCACCATGACCACAAATACTGTGCCATGACACAGAGACTCGATGTGAATTTGACATTCAAGTGTTAATTCTGTAACAAAAACAAAGTTTGACAAACAGCAATATATTAAGTCGGGGTTCTGCAAAATAATAATTTCAGGAAACCGTTATTGATACATAATATAATAAAAGTGGAACTGATTGCTATTCTTACTTAGACGATATTAAATGATTATAATAAACGTAATGAACTTGAAAAAATGTTGTCTGTTTTTCTGTGTGTACGTGCGCTACCCTAAAAAACAGCTTTTGGTGGTGTTTTCATTATTTTATTGTACTGAAGTTCACTCAACAGTATTTTATTCACTTAAATCGGACCATGGATGAAAGAGTTATGACGATTCGGAAGATAACGGGAGATAACTTGTCGCCAAACATCTATTGATAAAATAAACTATAAAAACGATGTTTTTTTTAGTTAATATGGCTCAAACATGACTATTCAAAGTTAACAGAATGATGTTTTCATGAATCAGAGAAAGGCAAATATAATGAGAACTTTTCACAGCTAGAAAATCTGGGAAAACCTGAAAACTGAGACTCACGCGATTGAAGCTCAGCACCACAGCTAGTTAACAGCTAGTAGTAGTATTTTCAGTTCGTTTTTCAAAATTCAATTGTATTCAGCAGTGTTTTGAAATTCTACTTCAGAGAAAAATATTCATTTACTTACCTCCTGAGACTGAATTCAACAATTCATTGTTGTGAATATCAAATATCTCCCGAATCAGCAGTTCATGCTCATTTGTAGATTTTAAAAAGTTTCGAACGATGTTCACAGTATGTTTTGGCCACAGGAGCAAAACTTGAGCAGTTCTCTCCATCGATGTTCTTCATATTGGACAAAATATCGTAACTGTTGAAGCTGGAAAAGTATTGCAACATTCGATGATTTTCTTCAAAAATCCTCTTTGCCGCTGGTCATTTCCCACTCCGCGGTGACTTTAATAAATACGGAACACAGAACATTCATCGCCTTGAAGGGTCCTAAGAAAGAAGAAAATGTATGGGGGTTCGAGAGATTTCTAGAAATAATAAAATTAACCTTCAAAATGTAGAAATGAAAGCATCGAATAATAAAATTCACAATAAACATTGAAATAACAAATAGATGAAATGTATTAACTTAACTCACTTATGAAAATTAAACATTAAAAGGAAGGGGAATAGTTTTTCAGAAGGGATTAGATTATTCTATAGATTTTCAGACATATTATTAATCTGGTCTCATGTTTGACGGTAGAAAAAAATGATTTTCAGTATATTTGATACGAGTTAGAAAAAATATCATAAAAACACCGTTCAGTTGATTTGGCTGAAATTTCACTCAACTATATTCATAGTTTCTGAAATCATTTTCCCATATATCAAATGAATCAAGAATATCTGGGAAAATCCAAAACTGAAATCTACCTGTACGATGTCGCTGAAAATACATTGTTTGACATACATTTTAATATCCAATATTGATGAATAGTTTTCATCTGACAGCAATATTTTACTCCTCATCCTTCGTTTTGAATTTAGACTAGTGTGAACTATTAATTGTAACCAGTGTATTTTGGTAGTCATACAAAATTATGAGGATAAAATTGTTGACAAGAATAGAATGCTATTACCATTCGACAATTGTTTTTGCAAAAATGAAGAAAAGAGAATTGAAACTTTCTATTTTTTTCACCACTTTTATTTGTATCTATCGTTACTGCAGATTCGTCCTATAAGGACATTTTCAAACTTATACATTAAACATAGGACGAAACTGCAATAACGTTAGTTACAAATTAAACTGGTAAAAAATATAAAAAATTTCAATTCTATTTTCTTCATTATGATCTCCTACCACGTAGTAACGGCGACATCCATCAATTTATTGTTTATCGAAAATATGACTGTATGCATTTCAGATTTCAATAAAATTGATTCAGGTGGATATGCCAAAAAAACTCAAATCGAAATGATCATTCCTTTCGAAAGGCTACTTGAATGTATGAGATACAAGTATATCTTTCGATTGAAAAGCGATTTTTTCAGTTCGGTTCATTCAAAAAAAAATATTGATCGTGCTATCTTTGAAGTTTGTGTGTATATATTTAATAACTATAACAGTTTTTCAACCAGATCTAGCATTCATAAACATGACACAAGAACAAAAAATCAGCTGAGTATACCCTTTTCTAGGGTCCAATTATCTAAAAACTCTCCAAACTCACTAGGTCCTTTATTATTTAATAAATTACCAGACTATGTAAGAGAGAGTC
>WOGL01002307.1:0-10121 GCA_015342145.1 Leptinotarsa rubiginosa | reverse complement strand
TTTATGAACAATTTGTTTACAACATGAGATCTTTTCAAAATGTGTTTCTTATAGGTAACAATTTTATCTAACACAATATTGATAGGACAGCAATTTCAAATATCAAATTAAATACGTCTTCTTTCAACATACAGAAAACGTTTAACAAAGTTAACTATTCTAAACGAATTCATCAGCATTTGATTTCATTCAAATTAACAAATCGTTTATGAAACGATAATAATATATGTGTAAAAGGTTGAACTGATCACTTTGGGTATTTGGATGGCCTTGACGGAATAAGTACCTACCATGAAAAATTGATCATGGAAAACTCATGAACGAAAAAAACAACAAACAAATAACCAGTGAATTCTGAATTTATATTTTTTAATGACATCCATTTCATACAACCTGTGGGACAAGCATCAAAACATTTTTAGGCACACATATTAATGTATGTATGTCAGGTTTGACAAGGAGAATGATTAGAAAAAAATTGTTCTTCAGATTGGTGGCTATCAAAAATACTAGTTTTGACTCCCAGTGATTTCTATTTGTAGAAAACGTTGAAGCAGAAACTTTACAAGAAACACATACATTATAGGATACAATTCGAAAATAGTGTCAAGAATTGATTCACGAATAATTTTGAGAGCACTCGAGAACGTTAAAAATGAATTAATACATTCATTTGGAATGATATGTTGAGAAAAATAATTTTCCGAAAAAAACAAAGTGGGGAAGGGAGAAATGTTATTGTTGAAATATAAAGATTAAAAATAATTATAGTCATACATTCTGTATACCATAAATGATTTCGATAATATTGAAGTTGTGGCTGTTTGAGAAGTTTCCAAACAACTTTTTTGAATGAAAGATGAACTTGTTTTATAAACGACTATGTCTTTAGAAGCTCTATATGTTGAAAGTACATCATCATATTTAATGACTTTAAATGTAGGGGGAGACGTCGTATGCTTCATTTAAAAAATTGCACATAAATGTAAATCCTAACTTGATTCATTTTTCAAAAATATGATGTCAAAGTTTTTAAAATATATATTTTTATTATTTAATAAGTTTTTTCTATGAATTAAAACTTGTGGTGTTTGACGACTGTAACACAGATGAGTTTTTTGCTCAAAATTAAATGTGAAAGATATATGCTCTCGTACATATCAATTCAAAGTCATTACTTATGATACACCCTATATATGGTTTTTACTATTTTCACAATGAATAGAAACAGTTTATGTAATTTTCTTGAAATATGATTCCAAAGTATATGAGAGTAAATGAGAAACTGTGTCATTTGTTAATCATAGTAAACACCTAAATATATAACTTTTTATTGACAAACGTAATGAATAATTTTTCTATATCAGCTTACAAAATGACATGAGTAAAATAGTTTACGTATTAACTCAAAACAAAAAAATGACAAAAATTTAGGAAGCGTTACCCAGAAAATAATTTTCAATGATTTTCAAGACAATTGGGACTTCATTTTTTAATGTATGTAAAAACCAAATTGATTTAATGTACCTTTTGTATAGCATTGTGTATAATGTCAATTAATATCGTGTAATTTGAATCTTTCTTATATGTCAATGAAATATTAGGTATTTGCGGAAGACTACCCTGAAATGAAATTCAAAAATTTCACCCATAAAATACAATAACCTGGAAAGGACAAACAGAGAGTACACTTGCGATTTTTATTTCAATAATGAATATACTTTAATATTTGTACTTGGAGAAATAGCATTAAAAAAACGTAACACATTTCATAATTGTATTTGGCATATATTGGTGTTTACTGACGTCATACAAACATTATAACATCAACTAGAGGAAGATATAGTAGTTGTGCGCATTAGTTCCTTCAAAGAAAAACATAACATGACATAGACAGATATTCTAAAAACAAAACGATTTTGAGGTCATATCTTGTATTATAGCTTTGAAAAAATGTCAGTTTACCAATACCAACTTTAAAGTTTCTACTTTGGAATCGATGTACAAATTTTCTGACACCGTGTCAAAAAAAAAGGGTAATTATAACAAACCATTGTAAGAGGGAAATGTTATGACAGTCATCAAGGTTGTAAATTTCATCTCTTAGCTTCCACTTAAGAAATGGAATGAAAGTGTTCATCATCTGGCCCTGTTCTAATCACATCACAAAAATGATATATTGAATAAATACTGAAAGGCAGGCTTAATTTAAACGTTTTATGACACGAACAAAGCCAAATATACCAATAAGAAAGTATATCAAATTTCATATTGATAACATTTATAGATCAATAGGATATTCCTTATTCCTAATTCTCTTTGAGTCAAAATATATGAATATGAAAAACAGCAGTTTTTATTTCAAGAAGGAATTCAGGAGTAAATTATCAATGGCTCTGAAAACGCACATTTGTTTTGAACACAGATTTTATAAAACCTGAATTTTTGTGAGGGCTCGTTTCAAACTGGCAAATTTTAAAGTTACTGGTGACAAATAAAAAAATGTCTATGTTAAAATCTGTTTTTCCGTTAACCAGATTTTGTCTCTTTATGAGGTCGAGATTTATGCGAGGATTAACTAGGTCTTACCTTTCAAGATGTGATTTCTAACACTTGAAATATATCAATGAAAAAATTATTCGAATAACTTATCTGGTATGAATCGACATCCAGGGTTTTCAGCGTTTTTGTTTTTCATGAAGGGAAACGAAAAATTGCATACAATTAATGAGAAATCATTGTCAATTAATATTTTACAAAAAATGGGTTTTTGATAGTGGAAGATGACATCCTGCGATCTGTTTACAGCAGACATTTTAATATAGTGGCTCTTATGTTTAATATTATGCCATTAAATCAGATTGTGTCTGACTTAGAAAAATATTTTTCTATTTCACAAAACTTTATTTGAAGTAAATTTGTCCCAACCAAATTATTTAAATCCACGTCACAGAGGCAGGGGAATAGAATGATTGTGAATGTTAATTCCTTCAATAAAATATAAGTAAGCAAACCACTCATATATCTTATGAACAAAAAAAGATTCACACATTCCTCAAAACTTCAACATAAGTGATATATTTCTCTATACATACTTATAAATCACAACCAATACTACTTAGAAATTTGAATTATACTGAGGAGGTCATACACTAACAATGACAAGATATGACATGAAAAAAAGACCTAAAAGTCGAGAATCATTTTGTTTATAGATAATTTTAAATGAATTGTATATTTGGATAGTAAAACATTTTCTGGTCAAACACAACTCACAAACCTGGTTCTTATGGGAATACTAGGAAAAATAAGAGAACTTCAACTATGTAGTATGTCTGAAAATAGTGGTTTGAGTAGAGAAGAAAAATCAAAACGAAATCTGAACGCTTACCCATAATCCGACTTAAAAAATGTTTTCTAATCACTGCCAATGATGAGTGTAACGACTGCTGTAGCTTACCAATAAATCCAGAGAAAAATGAGTTTCACAACTTAAATAAAAACACATTATTGCATTACTAAAAAAAAGGTCAATGAATACAGTTAAATTGTTTTCACAAAGAAAGGGAAACTAACTAAGAAAATTGAACAGGCGAATAAAAGACCCATCAATATAAGTACTGCTTGAAAATTGGTTTTTATGGAAAATAGTAGGTATTTTTATTGATTTTTTTGGATCTAATATGTTTTATAATCTGAGAAAATTAAATATAGTTGAAACTATTGGATAAAAATTGTTTACAGCAGCTTCAAAACACGACAATTTTCCTCTAGTGCAATAAATATACTTCTTCGAGCTGGCATAATGTGGTTAAATATGTCATGAATTGTTTATAAATTATTAAAAATCTGGTCCTATTTATCTTAGCTTCTTCATTAATAATAATGATGTCCTCTCTTACCCCACAAGAAATGCAGATAATTTCCACATAATTCAAATATACAATATAAACAATGAAAATATTATTTTTGAAGGGAATAAATTATTTCAATAACCTCTCAACCGAAGTGAAAAATTGTGTATCATTAAACATCTATCTTTCCTAATATTCCTTCACTGTAGAATTGGCTAAATGCCTGCCGGAAAACAACTACTTCGACTAATACTACTATGGACTTCGAATCCGACAGACATTTACGCAAGTTTCCTCACTGAGGAAACTTGCTTCTTTTTCGTCGAATTCAGACTGCTACTAGTTTACAAATATTTTTTTCATACAAATGTTTGGCACACGTTGTCGAGCCATGTTGATGTCAGTCGAGTTTCAGGCACACTACTGTTCGGGTTGGATCTTTCTTGCACTGACAAGGAATAATACCCTGAAAGCAGTCTGTAGGTGATCTACTCAATTGATTTCAATGATGTTTTGCAAACATTTCCTTAATGATGAAACTTGCATAAATGTCTCGGTATAATTCAATGCCCAGGAAAGTAGTTATTTTCCTACACGTCAGATCCTAAAGTCTAGGAATGTTGAGGGATATGAATGTTTCGAAAATTCATTTTGAAGTATTTATTTTCTTAATGTGCATGTATCTCTCCTTGACATAGTTATCACACAAATATAATTATTTTTTTGTTTCTTTAATATTTGTATAATATTTCAAATTTGGTATGTAGAACCACTAAGAGGTTGATCAAAAGTGCGAGTCGAAATTTTGACTGGTTCTCTGTCAATAGTCCCTGAAGTCATATCTGGTACTATTATCAGTCTAGTCATGTCAACCCCTAAAATCGTACCCTTTCACTTACTCCTTACAATATGTCCTTTTTGCTTTTTTTTATGGAAGCTCTCCTATTCTCCCTAGGGTGGATTTTTGTGGTTAAGGTCTTTCCTTGTGGTGTTCTTCATGATCCTACAAATATTCCCATCCTCAGTACCCATCCCAACCCGTTCGTTTTGAAAACGGAAATAGATTTGGACTTTGAAACATCAACATTTCGTTGTTAGTGAACTATTTCGTTATAAGCAAATTTCAAATTTGGCAAGTTGCTGGAACATCTGTTTTTTTCCTTACTAGAGGAAACTGAAAGTTTTTTTGAGTAGACTCAGTGGTTTGCTTTTTTTCAAAATGTGTATAAATTTTGCTGGTGTGAACCTATCAACCATTTTTATTCAGTAGCCAAAAAGTCACAGACACCAGGAATAATTAAAAATGATAAATGACTCAATTCAATAACTAAATGCCAAAAGACGAATCATTCTGCGATCAAATCATGTGGCGGGTTTATACTTGTCTAAATTATAACTTCTCTCGAATCTTCTACCAATTAAATTTTCAGTAAAGTCTAAAGTCGAATCTTGAGCGAACTACGGATTCACGAGGCATTATCTCTTAACGTGTAATTTCTAGCATATCGAACACCTATCATACAAGAATTCGAAAAAAGGATTAAATCACTTAATTTTTTAAATAATTTTTGATTTACAACCATTCATTAGACTTGATACGATTTTTCTCATATATCTAGATTTTGTTTTTGATTTTATATGGGAAAACATGTGTTTAAAAAAAATTATACCTACCTACTTTGCAAAATATGCAGTTACTGAAACTGATCAATGCATTTGAAATGTGTTGTCGATTACTGAAGTTGACCGTTCAATTTGTATCACTTTCTATTAATTCCTCAATCTGTTTAGGAAGATTTTGGTAAACTCAATCAGTATTCAATAAACCACTAAGGATTTGGCTATATTGTTAGAAAAAATAATTATGATAAAACTAACAATGATACACCAATATCTGTGGTTTTCTGTTTAAAATCTGTTTTTCCGTTAATCAGCTGTCGCCCCCATAAGAACGACAACTCTCAGAAGTTGAGAAACTTGTGCGAGTTAAGGACTAACGAGGTCTTACCTTTTAACGTGTGATTCCTAACACGGCTGCCAAATATCATTCGACATTTGTAGCCCATATGGTATTCAAGAATGAATAGGAGATAATTCTGGAAAGAAATTCGAATTACGTTTTCCGAAATGTCCCAATCAAGTTGCAGATACTTTGAATCAACTGAGAAGTCATAAGGGTATATCAACCACAAAAAATTCAAAATTCCACACTAAGCCTTTAAAAATTTTTAGACAAGTTGAATTTCGTTGAATAACTGCGAACAAGTATAAAAATTCCCCTAAGACAGTTTTTAAATGAGTCGCCTTATGGTATATTATTTCCAAGTTTATTCAAAGTAATTACACAGACTGAACATTTTTAGGAATATAATCTGAATTAAAAAAACATGATTCAGATTGATTTAAACTACCCCACAGAAGGAGTTCTAATGAGTCATATCCTAAAGGGTTATTCTTCTGATTTTGTAGGCCTGTTAAAAATTGTTCTTTGAACTAAAAAAAATCGGTATCGGACTAGATAGGATTTGCATATGTTCATGTTCAGCATATGTTCAGCTATAGTTATTTTCAACATTTTTAACAGGATGTCCTCATTAGTATATCGTTCCTCACAACATTCAAAATGTCTTAGGCAGTCTCTATATTGAAAATGAACTTGATTAAATATATTCAAGGATGTCACTAAACTTTTGAAAATTTTTGTTTACAAACCTTCGCTCAATATATTGTTCTTCAGTCTATTTAAAGGGTGTACCGAAACTGAACCAGACAAAATATTTTCAAAAATATAATTTGAATTTTTAGTTTGGTGTAATCTTTTTCTAGACATAATGTTCAGTGTATTCATATCTGCTTGGTAAACTATTTGAAAGATATTTCAACAATTTGGAAATATTCACAGCTATTTTCTTCTAGTCTATGCATGGGTAAGGCAAAAAGTTACTTATTTTCAGACACACAAACATTTCAAAATCTATTTGTGGCTGGCTATAACTTTTTTGTTTGCAGGAATATTGAAAATCTGTTCAAAATTTGTCAGATGAACTTTTAATTAGCCATCAGAAATTTTAAATACGAACCTGTATTTTATAGACTATGTACATATAATATCGAGAAATAAAACTCTTTCAGATGTTCCTGAAGGTCTCCAATATAGGAAAGTCCTCAAATAAATTTCAATTTTTTACCCTGATAATCGTATGAAGTGTCTAGAAAACTAGACATTTTTTGTCCAAATTCCTAAAGGTACCATGGTATTCCATGATTACCATAAGTTTTAATTTCTTGTGACATTCAATCGATTCAAAAACATACATCTTGAAAAATATAAATGGGAGTTTAATGAAATGAGCTGATTTTAACTTTGACCTGCTTTCTATGTTTTTTACCACTTTTATATTTATACTTATATAAGTTTATATTTATATTACTATATATGTATAAGTTTGACAATGTCCTTATAGGACGAAACTGCAGTAACGTCAGTTATAAATAAAAGTGGTAAAAAACATAGACTTATAAGGACATTAAACATGTATAAGTTTGAAAATGTCCTTATAGGACGAAACTGGAATAACGTTGGTTACAAATAAAAGTGGTAAAAAATATGGGAAGTTTCAATTCTCTTTTCTTCATCATATTTTCATTACTGATTGACTACCGTGAGAGGCTATAACTGTGTCCATTGAACACTGAGAGAGCCAAAATGGGGCTAGATAAAAAAGTTCAAGAATCTGGAAGTTGTACAATACTCTGTAGGAACATATTCCAAAAGCTAATTGAATTTTCCTGTTACAAAGACAACAGACAACAGACAACAATAGAATTTGTAATTTTTTGGTTTTCCTGTAAATCTCAGAAAATAAAAGAGCTGGTGTCAATTTTTATAGACTCAATTTGTTTAACCCTGTATAAACCATTACGCGATTCGACCTTAAAATGAACCATCTCTTGGCACGTCTTTATAAAATTGAGCAACCTTTCATTATTTTACATTGGCTATCAAGTTCACCAAAAAATTCAAATTTTTTCTTACTATTTTTTTTTCTCTTTGCTTCCTCTCAAGCTGCAGTAGACCAAAATTCAAATTTTCAATTATTCCTACTAACATTTTGACTGCTAGATAAAAATGGTCACTGTAAAATAGCTGCTCACCTCAAACTCACATAGATTTTATAAATACTTCTAACTTTTTCAGACTGAAAGATTAAAATACCAAAAAAAAATCAATTTCAATTGTTGCTGAAGATCTATCATCAGTTACAAGTCTGTTTGAAAAATATAAAAGTCTTATTTTAAAAAAGAATATTTTTCAAGCTACTAGCAAGTGATTCCTTGAACTAACTTTTCTATCAAGATTTTAAACTTATTAATATTATATTGCTGAATTTGTTATTTGGTATGTACTTCGGAATCTATCACATACTCAACATGTCAACGATAATTGTTTTGATGTTAATTCTTGTATATATTCAATTTCTCAACCAGATGGATCTATTAGTCATTTTAACTCGTAAGTAAATGATGAAGTTGTACTACTGTAATGTAGAATCAATTAAGTTGCTGTCTGTAGCTAAGGGTGACAGTTTAGTAACACTACCTATCCTTCAACGCTTTCCTTTGTTTCATTATTTACATTTCCAAATCAATATTCAAAAAAAGGACAGAATAAACAGAAAATTCCATTATTAACAAGGAAATTCAAGTGCACATGAAAAGGTGAATCCTACATGGAAATATAGTTAAATATTCATACCAATATTTTCAGTAGATTATTAACCATTCTTCAAGTAATCTCAGTATACTGTCAAAGACTATCACTAAAAAGAATATACCTTTGGGATAAATGTTTACCTCATGAAAATCTGATATATCTCTTACAACTTTCTAATTTTAATATTTAGGTAACTATCAAAACATTCACCAATAAGCCATCAAATAACAATTTGTTCACATGGCATAAATACATTGATCATACTAAGGCAATTAATTAAAATCAAATGTTTCAATAAAAATATCATGTCTCTTTTTTTCTCTCATCTCATTCAAATACCTAATCACCAGGAGTGACTTATAAAAAGGAAAATATATACTTCGATTATTCAATTTTTTAGTCAGTCTATTGGAAGCTAGTATTATGAAAATCCAAATTAAAGCAATAAATGTAAAAAAAATCATTTTACATTACAGTTCTGTTGAATCACAGTGCAAATTCTTGAAAAAATTAAATAAAAAATTACTTTTTTCATCACATGGCTCTATAAGGTCCTTGCATTTTCAAATACTGAATAACAAGAGATGGGCCTCCTGCTACAATTTCTGTAGGAATTTGTGATAATGGACAATTTTCAATGCTCATAATTTGAAGATTAGAACAGAGTGCCAGTTCAAAAGGAAGGTTATGAAGGGTAGGATTGTCATTAATATACAAGGACTCTAAGTTCTCCAGAGTTCCAATTTCTTCTGGTAAATATGCCAAGTTATTCTCACCAATGCTTAAATATACAAGATTTGTTAGATGACCAATAGCTCGGGGTAAATTCGTCAGCTGATTGGATTGAACTATGAGCCTTTGCAATTCTCTTAAGAAGCCAACCTCATTAGGAAGCTGTTCAAGACGGTTTTCTTCTAAATCTAGAACTCGAAGCTTTCTCAAATTGCCAATACTAGGAGGAATTCTTCTTAAAAGGTTGTTTGAAAGAACCAATACCTGTGAATTAATGATAATAATAATTTACTGCACATATTACATAAAATAATGTAAAAGCCAATCAAAAATAATAGTTGTCAAGTAGCTTTTAGTTAAGAGTTTTATGAAAATATACTTCGGTTCAATTAGTAATTTCAATACGGTTTTTTTACTGTTCGAAAATGTTGCTTAGATTTGAATTTTGGTGGGTAATGGTTATGAGTTAGGGTTCCTTTCTCTAGTGAGAAGATATGATGAAGTGGGATTTCAAAATTCTCTGTTTTTGGTGTGGTATGTGTAAGTAACTTTGTGTATGTTAAAGTACTATCTATTATTCAAAAATAATGTTATGCATTCATAAATATAAACAACTTGTACAGTGAGGAATTCCACTGACTTGAAGTGACACTTGCAATTTTCTTTTTCAATATTTGTATAGCTCCATTCTGAATGATAATATTACTGGCACTTCTAGTGCCCCCCACAATATTTGTATTTTTGGTAAGAATTCTTAATCCATAGTTTGCGTTTGTCGTCGCAAAGAAATTTCTGAACTGGCCGACTGCTATAGCGAACCC
>WOGL01002306.1:0-10123 GCA_015342145.1 Leptinotarsa rubiginosa | reverse complement strand
GAGATGCGCTTTATTGATGGAATGATGGCTCCTAATTCTGCA
Organism: Leptinotarsa rubiginosa; assembly: GCA_015342145.1. Classification (NCBI taxonomy): domain Eukaryota; kingdom Metazoa; phylum Arthropoda; class Insecta; order Coleoptera; family Chrysomelidae; genus Leptinotarsa; species Leptinotarsa rubiginosa. Next base: position 10,081 of record WOGL01002306.1, on the reverse strand, counting down.
CATATTGACGATTTCTCTACGAGAACAAGTAGCCAGATCCTTGGACCATAGAGTTTTGTAAGGTTGTGATACAGAGGAAAAGTAAAGTTTTGCTTTGAATTGGTCCAGTCTATCCATATATTACGTTTCAATAATGTTCGAAACTCTCTATAGTCTGCTTGAGGATGATTAGAGAGTGGATGGTTTCTTCCAATATTGGCTAAGGTGTCGGCTGTATCGTTACCCTTGATGTTGGAATGACTAGGGATCCATGCCAAATGTATGCTGTTTCCCTTTGTGATGGCTCGATATATCAGTTGTCTGGTACGTAATGAAAGGTAATCGCTGTTTGCAAATATGGTTGACCGGGAAATTTTTGCCAGGGCGCTTTTTGAGTCACTGCATGACTGCGTGTTTAATATCGTTGTCAACAACATACTGAACTGCTTCTCGGATGGATGTTATTTCAGCTGCACATATTGAAAAGAAAGAGGGTAATCGTCCAGAATGATGTAGGTTGTGTGAACAAACTCCAATGCCAACGTTACCGCGTTCATCTTTAGATCCATCGGTGAAAAAATATGTATGATTGGCAAATTGTTGCTCGGCGAGTTTGAGAAAATCCTGGTGGTTGTCGTTCTCTTTGGAGAGATTCATTTCGTGGTGGGGAATTGGGAAGATTTGATCATGTGAACTATAGCGGTGACAAGGAAAATTTGGAAGTAGCATAATATTCAGGATGTAGGGTATTAGTCTGATATATGCAGTAAGAATGGGGGAAAGACAATAAAGTCGCCAATATGTAGGATATTGAATATATGTATCATGCAACTCCATTACGGAATGAATATTAGGATTCACGTAAGATAACAATTTAGAAATGCATTTCACTCCCAACCAATTTCGCCTGTGAGCAAGAGGTACCTCTGAGCTTTCTGATAGTAGTATTGTGGTGGGTGTTGATCTCATAAAACCTAAAGCTACGCGTAATGCTTGATATTGTACTTTATCGAGCTGGTACAACACTGTTTTCGAACATCTGCCAAAAAATATGTTGCCGCTGTTAAAATGTGGGCGAACTACAGCCTTATATAATAGTATCAAGGTGGAAGGAGCGGATCCTCGCCACGTCCGACATAGAGACCTCATTAGATTTATTCCCTTTTGTGCTTTTGCATAAATCATATTTATATGTGGGCGCCATGATAGCTGATGATGGAAAATTATGCAGACCATGGAATGAAGTTGTTGTTGATAAGTATATGGTCGCGGACATTGAACATATGTTTATTGATGAAAGAAATTGCTTGGCACGTATTGATGGAAAGATATAGCCCATGTTCTTCCAGAAAGTTATGAATTCTCTCCAGAGACACATTGAGATCATCTATAAGTTTTCGAGTGTCTGTGCCGACGTTTATCAGTGCTAGATCATCAGCATACCCAAATAAAGATACCTGGTCTTCTACTAAATGTTTTAAGGGGTCGCTATGAATATTGAAGAGAATAGGACTGATTGGCGAACCTTGTAGGAGACCTCGGTTAACAGATTCAGGCCTTATAATGAATCCTGTGATTGGTGCAAATTTGCCGGTTGGTAAAGATATGCCCGATCAATGTTGCGAGATCATGTGGAATTGTACACTGAGCAAATCGTTCCAACAGTTCAGGGATAAAAACATGATCATAAACTGCCTTGATGTCTAGCCATTACGACATTGTTATCTGATGCTAAATTTCATGCAATGATAGAATAAATTCCAAAGAGATTCTCAGTGGTGCCTCTACCTCGTCGAAAGCCTGACTGTAGCGGATTTAGCAAATTGAGATGTTCCACGTGCCAATCCAATCTGTTTTTTATCATGAGTTCTAAAAGGTAAGGATATATCCATTCAGGAGTCTGTTGAAAACATTCAGAAAACTCACAAATCCAGTCTGCGGTGAATGCTGCAACATACTGTAAGTTATGAGATCCAGGCCCAGTGCGGTGTCCCGTTTGTACCGGGGCGCGGCATGCAATTCATCCATGTTGAATGGTATACTGGGTTGGACATGAGGGTTTTGGAAGTAATGCTGCCAAGGAGTGGCTGAGTTAAAGATTGGAGCATAATTTCAGCAATGCCTTTGTTTAGTAGAGGATTTCGTCGGGATGGCTGTCTGGAATTGGCAAATGCTCGAACTGTAGACCATACCCTAGAGATGGGAGTATCAGGTAAGAGTTGTGCACAAAACATTTGAAAGTTTTGTTTCTTTTTCTCTCGTAATAACTTCCTGGTGTATGCTTTTACCTTACATACATTAATATAATTTTGCATATGAGGATGGTCTTTGTATTCTCGAAATGCGAGTATTCTTGCTGTAATTGCTGCTGTGCAATCAGCGTCCCACCAGTGACGTTGAGGTTTTGTTCCTGCAGCCGAATATTTTTTTGGTATTACTGAATCAGCAGCGTTTAAAACTATGTCGGCACCTTTGATGTTAAGGGGTCTCCTGTTAGTAACCTTGAAATCATATGTTGAGTGAAATCGCACACTGAGAAAAATTACTATGTTCATCATTCAAGAATAAAACTTACTACACACACCGTGCGTTCCACTAAGTGTTCACAACGACCAAAATGCTCCTATAACCGTTTCACATAATGACTCACCGACGTCATTACTTTCGCTCACGGCAAGCTCACAACGACCCATCTGAAGAGGTGGGTCGAAGTGGACATTGAGATTCATTCGGTGCAATTTTTGAAATTGTTTTTGAAATTTGACATCAATGTTATCTCTCAGTCGTAATTTATTTCCAATTTCTTAACTTATTCCATTATTCAATTTCATAAGTAATCAATGGAATAATTACTTACACATAATGAAACAATTATTAAAACTTATTTGAGGCTTATGTTACATCGCATTACTCTACTATATTCACGAAAACCAATTTCAGGCGTGTAATGGTTGGAAGTTTTCTTATTACAAACGTAGTACTTATATGTCTTCTTCCTAATATTATATGTCGAATATCAGTAAAAAAACGCCCGAAATATGTTTAACTATTTTTACGTGAATATGTTCAATTTGTAACACATGTATTTTTCCCGAGGTAGCTACTCTGTCCATTTTTTTTATCTTTATTTTTGTTTCACTTGTATTTATTTTTTATTTGATTGTCTCAATATTTTGTTAAAGTAATATCTTGAACTATGGGTATTGACACTAATGACAAATACTCAAAATAGAAAACTCGACTTGGTCTATAATGGGTTTTCTTCATACTATGTTGAATAGTTGAGTCTATAGTCTACATTGCATGCACATGTATTTATTTCTTTTACATTTCCTAATCAGAAGCGTTTTCTAGTGCAAAATATAGGACTGAGTTTCACTTTAAAGAAATATATTCATTTATATTTGAAATATATTATGTTTAATTTGAAATGTGTGAACAATTATACAATATAAATATACAATTTTGTGTTATCTAGAGATATTTTTTATTTTTTTGTTTTTTATTTATTTTCCATGTGATATTGTCAGAAAACTGCTTCAATATTTGTTTATATCCCTAAAAATGCCAAAGTATTGTTTTATTGATGGTTACACTACAAACTGTGATTCTCAGTAGAAAAAAGAGTTTTGGAGAAAACAGAGCTTTGAACTCCTCAATGTAATACGTACGTGATATTTTAAATAGCAAGCGGGTAAAATTGGGTATTTTGGTTGAATGGTATGGGCAAAGATTAACTTTAATCTGTGGTATGGGTATTTTGTAGATACGTCGTCGGCAATACTGGTCGCTATTCAAGCACATATTTAATCTGTGATTCAAGTACAGAAATTCTGTGATTCAAGTATTTTAGCGACAAGGAACAACAGAACAGAGAACAGCAAATGAAAAAATTATAGTTTGTTGATGTTTTGTTTTGTCAATTTCATTATCGAATTTACATTTTATTAATTATTGATCATACAACGTGTCAAAAAATTATAACTAGCTTTTAGTTGCTTATATTTCAGGTAATGTTGAAAGCTGTAATTTTAATAGGAGGCCCCCAAAAAGGTACTTTAAAGAAATTTCTTGACGATAATAAACAAAAATATAATTTTAAGGGACAAGATTCAGACCTTTATCCCTTGATATTCCTAAGCCTCTTTTTCCGGTGGCCGGCTTACCACTTATTCAGCACCATATAAAATCTTGTGTATCAACACAATGTGTAAAAGAAATTCTGCTGATTGGGTTCTATCCTGTTGTCCAGATTCAACCTTTCGTTAATGACATGCAGCACCAGTACAACATAATGATCAAGTAAGGCTTTATGAATAATTCAATGAACATTGACCACCTTTACGTGAGCATATAACAGTGATTATTATAACAATCATGGTTCTTAAATTCACTATCTAGAAAGTATTTACACCGATCAAGCAATACTACATCCTTCCTTATAAAATCTGTCCCCAACTCTATAATCACCAACTTAACACATTTGATAAACTTGATGGAAGGAATACACTCACTTTCTGGAACTGTATTATTTGGAGGTTGGCACATTATATTCTACAGAAACAGACGGTTGCCTAGGAGTCTTCATTTTGATTTTTTATAAATGAAACCAAAAATGTATATATCCATTACTACTTGTTTTGAAACATGTACATGTGTAGCTTTAGCATTTTTCCATACGTAGCAATTTTTGGTATATGTTCTTGTAAAAAAAAAAGAAAAAGATGTTTGTTTATTAAGTAGTCATGCTTTTTTGTTGAATTAACCCTAAGCCATTAAAAAAATATTTTCCGACACTCTGGGGTTATAACATATCACTAAGTTGTTACAGTTGTTTCAGTAGATGTTTACCCAAGTTAACAAATTTGTGTTTATAATCCCAATTCTTTTTCCAAAAGGTTCAGCACTATCAAACCTGTTTGATAACGTTGGATGGAAATGATGTCTACACAGGTATTAACTCTGGTTTCAGTAGTAATGGTTGTTAGAAATCTTTGTTTATGATGCCATATAAATGCGGTCTTTGTGAAAATAATCTTTATTAATTTAAAGGAATATTATATCATAGTTATGACAAAGATCAACGTGAAATAACACAAGGGGGAATATGTTTTGTGATTGTTATTTTCCCCATAGAAATTTCTTGATAACTGTTCATTAAGAAATGATTTAATTCCCTTTATCAGCAGATGATTATACATCTAAACTGGTAATCATATGCTGATATAACAAACTTTTATTCGTAATACAAATAGTTTCGAGTGTAAAAACATGGTAAAAATTTTGCTCATATCAAAAACTTCAATGAATGTCAAGATTGATTCTATAAAAATTTGAACACATTTAGATATCTTCAGGAGTTCACAGCTCTGGGAACTGCAGGTGGTCTTTTTCATTTTCGAGACCAAATCCGGTTTGGAAATCCAGATGCCTTTTTCGTTATGAATGCTGATGTCTGTGCAGATTTTCCCCTGAATGAGCTGTACAAGTTTCATAAAGAGCAATCCATCAAAAATAACAATAAAGCACTGGTGAGTTTTAACCTGTTGAAACATTTATAAATATATTTTTACTATTTTCCATTCAATATAGGTAACGATAATGGGTACAGAAGCCACAAGGCAGCAGTCATTACATTATGGTTGTATAGTGACAAATAAAGAAACTCATGAGGTTACACATTATGTGGAAAAGCCAAGTTCTTATGTGTCTACACTGATAAACTGTGGAATCTATGTATTCTCTCTAGATATATTCCAAACCATTGGAGAAGCTTTCACTTTGAAGCAAGATGAATTTTACAGGTATCAATAGGGGTTGTTTTGGTCAATGTATTTAAAGTATATCATCAGAACTATTGAAAACATAATAACAATTCATTTTTCTAATGAATATTCATGTTCACCTAAGGGAACTGCACCATATTTGTTAAGGCTACAATTTCCAGTCATTAAATTTATAAATTTTTTTTTCCTGTTCCCCAAAAAATATATGTTGATAATTCACCACCTCGGCCCTTTTGCCTACTCTTAACACAGTCCATAGTAAAAATGGTATTTTTGGATATTCACAAAAGATAATGTAAAAGGATTACGTAAATAAAATTCATGCCATGGAAACTTAACAAATTTAATTGATTCTATTTATCAAGAAACTTTATTGATCAAGAAATCGTTATGAATTTAGAAACAGTACTATGCTGATTTAGGAGTAAAAAAGTGATATGAAGCAAATGAACCATTTTTAAATAATTCAAAGAATTTCTTTTCAATTTACAGGATTACTTTGCATGACATTTCGTTAGATGATTCTGTAATCATTTTCTAGTAAACAACTACATTTTTGTGCTAGTATGTAGATGATTGTTTCCAGTTTGTTCCACATCATGTACTTTATGCAAGAAGATGTCATCGGAATATTTTACGTCAAGAATTGTTTTTAAGAAATTGAGTTTATTCACGAGAGCCATCTAATACAAAAAACCAGTAGTGTTTATATTTTGCATCTACTATTTTAGGATAGGTTAATTAACTTGTGATTATTATATATAAGTATATATTGAATATTGGAACTCGTAACTCAACGATGCCAGCAATAATTTATTATCTACTTGTAAGATTCGTTATGAAAGCTATCAGAAATGGTAATGTAAGATGAGATATTAAAAGGTGTTACTATTAATAAATGGAAGCAAGAAAACATTTATCTGTTGATTAATTCAAATTATTTGTTGAGTATTACGAAGTAAACCTACTTTAAAACTACATTATCATACATGATTGCAAAATTATTCGAAAACTCTGTTTACATGACAAATTCTGTTTCAAAAGTAAATTCAATTCGGGACAATATTTTTAAGATTTTTTTCACAGATACCAAATGAAATTTTCGTTACTTTATCACTTGTTAATATTTATGTATTATTTAAGATTCCGTAAGAATTATCGGTGAATTATGTTATTCATAAAAATCAAAATACAGTCAAATAAGTTAACAGAAGCAAAACTTTCAGTACATCCGAACTTCACTGTTTGAGAACTCTCCAGTGATTCAAATCCAACGCGAATCGCTATTTTCGCACAGGCACTGCTCTCAGAGAACCTTGAGGATTTTCCTACATTGCTTCTGTTTTGTCTCTGAAAAAAGAGACATGTCGGGGTATACAGATCATGATGACAATTATTCGAATTTTGATGTACATACATGCTATAGGGTTTGTGGTTGGGGAGAATCTGATTTGGAAGAGTATACTGATGATGAAGGTAATAACCATTTGATTTATGGTACTTTATTGAAAAATAATTCACTAGGCGCCAAGGAATGAAATGCCCATTCAACAGTTGGAGGTTGCAAAAGACTCGGTTAATGGTATTTCATAATGGATTATAAATATACACATAATTTTGATGAGATCATGCATTGCCCTAATTTCAGTACGGAACTGAAATCTCTTCGAAACAAGCCGAAATTTGTGGATATTCATCAGTCTCCTATCAAGGTTAATTCACAAGTGATTGATCCACCTTCTTCTTTTTCAGTGCGGTCAGTGGACTCAGGTTATTCTTGCCCCCCAAATATGAGTTGCAGTCCTCGTAGTTCTGGTTCCCTTTCAGTGGAAGAGCTTCACGAAGCAAGAGCCGAATCGATCCCTCTACGAAACACTTCTTCACTTGGAAGGATCGATCGCAGCTTGAGAAATGGTTCTTATGGAGATTCTGTGAAATGTGTTCTTCCTTACGAATAAATAGAGAGTTGTCCTAAAAATCTAGAGAATAAAATTGGATAGGATAATTTAGGAAATACTTGCTACATGAAAAGCATTTTACAAGTGTTCTTCATGACGAAGAATTTCAAGAACGAAGGTTTAATGATGAACGAGAACGGGAATGTTTCCTACTTATTCATCAAACTTCCAGGATTACGATACCTTTCTTCCTTATCCTGCGAGCGGCCCTCATCCCAGGGTGCTGTTCAACCCTTAGGCTCCTTGTTCCTAAATCACTAGCTCAGTTCACCCTGTAGGCCTTGGATAGGAAAAGTTAGTTTCGCGATCCAAAGGTGAACTTGAAAATATTAGATTTCCGTGAATCCTTCCCTCTGACTATTTCCTCGTCAGAGTCATATTAGGGAAACTTTGAAATCGAAATGCAGACTAGGACAAGACAAGCGGGAGCGCAACTTGCAGAAAATACACCAATGCCAAATCGCGAGACCACAAATTTCGGTCGAACCATTTTCCCGTCAGACACGGTTAGCCGCCTGAGTGCGACTTCGACGAGCAGACGCGGAACCCTCCAGTTTTCGGAGGAAACAGTATTCCAAGAACTCCAGTGGAATCGGCCAGTCTGAGGCTAGATTCTACTCACCGTAGTCATTTTGCGCATGAGGACACCAGTACCTCTACCGTAGTCGCAGAGCGACAAACCCTGGGCATTGGTGGTTTTTCAGTAAGTCGAGTAGCTAGAGAACTCGACATGTCACAAAGGACAGAGTCCTCAAATCGCAGTAACAATTCGTCTTATCAAATTGTATTAAATCGTATTAGGGAATTCAATACCCCCAAAGTCGACGTACCAGCATTTTCCAGGAGAAAACTGAAACGTTTTTTCAGGAGGAAAATAACGCTCAGGAACGTCAGGCGACGTCCCTTCGATAATCTGGACATCATCCTCGAGAAGATGCGCGAATCCCAATTAGGGCTTCGCGCGATGTTAAAAACGCGAGTACGATCTCCTATGCTGAGATCGGCCCCGAAACCAAAAAATTCGCGTTTTAAACCTCAACCGGAACAACCGGCGACAACCGGAAGAATTTTCCCTCTGAAACCGATAGTTCTGCCTGAATGCGAGCCATTGAGGCACACTACGGAGGTGTTAGTTACCCACTCATTTGGTAACTCCAAGCCCAAGGATACACGTCGTCCGACGCCAGGCGTTGCGATGCCCCCAGGGGGGAACACGACCTAGCGGAAGTGCTAGGGGGTGGTGGAATGCCAGGGGGTCACCCTAACAACTCCCAATTCCCGAACCAGGAGCTGAGCGAGGCAAACCAACCTCCCGTCATACCCAGACAGGAGCTGAGTCCTTAAATCACTAGGGCTCAGGTCTGGGGGGCCGGCCGTTACGGCGAAGGGTTAATGGACCAAATGGGGGCGGAGTCGCGGGACACGCCCCCTCGAACCAACCGTTTTACCACTTCGAAGGACAGTTACCCGACATTATATGTTCAGGCAATTACATGCACCTGATGTTCTTTGTTTCTCTTGTGTTGCTATTGTGATATTAGTTTTTATCTCTTATACGTTGGTTTGTCATTCAGTTGGTTTATAACAAACATCTAGTTAACCAAAGAAACTTCCTACCTGTTTGGGAACAGTCGCTCGATTCCAAACAGGAAGTTTATTGTTGTGGCATACTCAAGGCGTTTCGGACTTTCCCAAACACCTTTCTCTGGCATACAGCTCCCTTGCCGTAGAGAGGGTAAATTCGAGCGTTCCGAGAGTATGAAGTACGGCTGGTTTGGGCCATTGCATAAAATCAGGTTGACGAGGTGGCTCATTCCCTACCTATGGTAAGGCCGCTCACAGACTCACATGCTAAAAATTTGAGTATTTTCCGCAGTGTAGAAAAACGATTTAAAGGTTGACGGCGATAAAATGCTTCTTTCCAACAGCGATAAAACTGGCTGCGTTGAAACTAACAGCCATGAAGTTAACATCTAGTCGTATGGTCCAGTCACCTTAGTCAAAATCAGCTAAGTATTACGGAATTTGAGAAACTCGTATACCATGTTGAGATATTCTGCGGTCTTAGCAGGGCCTTTGACTGTATTGATCATAACATTCCCTTAAATAAACTATGTAGTTGTGGCATTAGAGGTATATCACAGTAGAATAATACAACTAGTAGGCTCTCTTGCTACATGATCCGCCCGAGTTGCCGGGGACCTTCAAGCGCTCTTACGATGAGATTCTCGTCCATCGCGTACAGTGTTGTAGTATGGAAGGATTCGACGGTGCCACAGGCATCAGATTAATTAAAATAAACAGTCGGAAATTGATATTGCGTTTAGTTTATTCGCTGTTGTTATTATTGTTTTTAGG
>WOGL01002305.1:0-10165 GCA_015342145.1 Leptinotarsa rubiginosa | reverse complement strand
ACAGAAACTGCGTCGATCGATTGTGGGTAGACTATAATTAAGAAAAATCTGAAAATTTGACAATATATTGAAGTCGATGGGGGCAACTTGGTTAAAATATTTTTAAGATGTTATACCGTTATACCGGAAGTAGGTGTCAACTTCGTTATTTTTAATGGAACACCCTATATATTGTTCTTGTGTATGCCGCAAAATATCCCAAAATTGCTATTTAAATATTTTGCTGGTAAAGATCCAAAACTCTCTATTGTTTCCAAAGTTTCCTTTTCAGTATAATCTCTTCTAGGTAAAATGAGTTCAATCGACAGGTTCAAGGTTTGTTAGGTGTAGAGCCGGCTATGATTTTTATTTTTTCGGATAATTCCTTTCCGATATTTGTAAAGTAGTCGTTGAATCTATTGGTGATATCTAGTTTACTCCTCACAATTTCAAGAATTTCATTTCAATTTTTATTTTTGTTCAACATGTCAATATAGACTTTGTCTTGCACTGTGAATTAATTTTGCTAATATAATGTAAGTTTATGTATTTTAGTAGTCTAGTCTGATATATTAACATTTTTACTTTCTATAGATTTACAATTTCTGTTGGATTCTTCGAAGTCCAAAGTAAAATGTTCATAATTCAATAGGGTATATGTGGAAGTCATTGAAAAAAGACAAAAGGGGCTCATATATCTGAAAGAAAACTAGATTTTAACAACAACTGGTAGGTACCAAAAGTGAAATTTTTAGTGACATAAACCACTGGATAATTCTGAACGTCTTATACTACACAAGCATTGCATTACAAATATACATTCAGTCGAATCGAGAAGCTGTTTGAAATAGTTTTGAGAAATTTAAATTCTACTCCAGTTTAGAACATACGCATCCTGTATCTTCAACATTTTAATAATGGTTTGAGATTTATCCTGCAGTACGTTACAATTTGATTCTAGTTTCTCTACTTTTGCTATATTAAAAACAATTATTTCAAAGCGTAGGTAATTTCAGAATAACTGAAATTACATGCCAATGAAAACAAAATGAATAATAAACAATATTTTAAATACCAGGTAGCTATGAGATCATTATAAGTAAAAAAATATAAAATACCAAATGGCAATTGTCTAAGTTCAATTATATTGTGTCAACTGATATCACATTATAATATGAAATGAGTGATCTAACTCTCTACAGAGGTTCTTGAAAGTTCAGGATTTTGTGAATTTTTGATAACACACTATATGTTTCTGAGAAATAGGGTTATTAAGCATGCAAGTATTTTCTAGTGTGTCCATGAAAATATCTGCCAAAATGGGACTTAATGGTGAGCCCATAGGGAGACCTGAGTTTTGTAGATAAAAATTATTATTATATTTGAAGAAATTCTGTCTTATACATGTATTCGTTAATTATATATGGATTGTATTACACTTATCTAATATGTCTGCATTCTGTTGGAATGGCAGGAAACATGAATTTACGTCGAATGAAACTCAAAATGATATTCAAATTTGATAATTTGTCAGCTAAAGCTACTGAATTTAGGTCTCTGAAAATTTAATCAATTTCTTCAGTATACTTTATACTGCTTGTCCTCATCAACTACAAACTATCAAACACCAAATTCACTTAAATACCAGAAGTCTCAATCATGTTAGGTTAGGTTAGATGAGGTTATGTTAGGTCAAAAGTGAATAGGTCTATTCGATCCTACACCGCAACCGGTAAGGGTTTATTGTATCTCACACCTATTCACACTCGACCAAATAATCCCAGCTTCTCCACCAAGCCGATTAGTTTATATGGTGAGTGATCTTTCAGGTCAGATGGTAAGAGTGTGGCTCTGCCAAACTCGGAAAACCTGATTTTTTTTTCGTCTTTATTATCTTCTAATACATTTAAAGCAAATTAATACAGAACAGTTCATTTACTATATGAAGATAAAAGGCAAAGTTCAATTTACATGATGACAAGTCATCATTCAATTGCTCTTCCACTTAACCTCCACTTAACCTCGGTCCGCAACGGGGCAGGCACAAAGTATAGGCTCTGCTGTTGCGTCCAAACAGAGGAGACACACACTGTCTTCCGACAGTCGGAGTCTCTGCATATGATGATTCAGACGACAGTGACCTCTGAGAAGGCCTGTTTCACTTCATAGTTGATCCCTACTGTAGTCCAACAACTGTTTGGTTTTGAGCTTCGACGGGTAAATGAACGCCTTGGATGCCTAAAGCGATGCCAATGACATGTTCTGGTCCNATTCCCATTTGGAAGAGTCGTCTTTGGCAATTCGCTAACGATTTAGACGTTGTTCGGTAGGAGCCAAGAGCTTCCAATGCCGCTTGACTGTCCGAGAATACTTTCAATGACTTATGAATGAGATTGAATTCTACCAATCTCTTCGCACACAATTCAATAGCATAGGCTTCCGCTTAAAATACAGTCCCATAGATCCCTAGCCTCTATCCTGGGTCTGCCATTGAAAACACCTGGACCAGAACCTGAAGGTGTTTTTGATACATGTGTGTGTGAATCAACAACTATGTAATCTTAATATTTCCTTCTTCCGGAGGATCTAGTCATCTCTTCTCGGGAACAGTACTGTATGAAGCAATTCGTAGTTGACAGTTGGAGGCATAATATCAGAGGTCATTCCCAAAATCCAGTGACTTCCAGTGTCAACCAGCAGTCTATTGTATTTGATTAATTTATGCAATTGGCGATGTGCACAAGTCTATATGCAGTCCATCTAGCCTCTCTCTCCGGAAAAATGTGAAGAGGGGGTAGATCTAGATGGCACCGCAGATGGCCAGACAAGCCTGTCTCTGTAAGCCAGAGAGCTTCGCCTAAGCCGTTTTCTGTAAAGCCTTCGGCCACTAGGCAATTGCTCCATAAGTGATCATTGATCTGACAATCATCTTCATCACATAAATCCACTGGATTTGTTTGGGACCTAAACCCCAAGTTTTACCACAAATCCCTAAACATATCCATAGGTACAGTCTGGCTTTGTGTAAAACTTTCTCCAAGAGAGCGTTCCAGGTGAGTTTTTTATCAAGAACAATGCCAAAATATTTCACCTCCGTTCCAAATGGAATGATCTCACCGTTGAGGGAAAGTGGCTTTAAATCATCCAACTTTCTATTTCTGGTGAAGGGGATCATCATAGGTTTGCTGGGGTTGAGACATCTGCTCCCTCTAGCACCAATTGTGAACAACGTCCATCGTAATTTGTAGGATATTACAAGCTACCCTTCCCGACGTGGACCTTGCCAAGACGACACGATCATCTGCATGAGTTTGCAGATTTACTTCTCTTTTGTCGAGGGCATCAAGCGGACTGTCCATCAGGAGCGACCACAGAAGGGGAGATAGTATCCCACCTTGAGGGCAGCCCTTGGTGACCCTAAAAATAATGGCCTCGTCTTGAAGGGTCGTAGTCGTAGTTGCAGTCATAGTCGTAGTTCAGTTCTATTCACCAGTATGGCATAGATCTAGCCAGTTATAGATTCTTTGCCTTTTCCAGCCAGGGATGATCTTATAGATTTAGACAGCGCATTGTCAAAATCCCTTAAGGTATATACAGGCTGATTCACGTTGGATGGCACATTATACGTTTTTGGTGAACCAGACACCGGATCACTTTGAAAATTCAATGGAAACCATATTCGCACATTTTCTACCCAACTAAAATATGTTCGACAATACGGTGTTGCCACTTCATTAGAAAGTAACAACTTTGATTTTTCGAATGGCACACCCTGTATATAACATAATTTTTGGAATCTACAACAATTACTCGACAACTTTTCTTGAGATTTCCCTATATCTATCTGTTACCGTTTTCGAAATATGAATTAATTTCAATTTTTTTCTTCGAAAATCATGACCACCGGTACTTCAATACAGGGTGGTAAAAAAATTGTTTTTTGGTGTTCTTGAAAAAGTGACTGAAGTGTGGGAAGGCTCCAAGTATCACCTAATTCCAAACCAAATTTCGGTACCGTAATATTCCTTAACACAAAGATATCAGCATTTTTCGAGGTCATGATTTCCGAAGAAAAAAAAATGAAATTAATTCATATTTCGAAAACGGTAACAGATAGATATAGAGAAATATCAAGAAAAGTTGTCGAGTAATTGTTGTAGACTCCAAAAAATAATATTATACACAAGGTGTCCCATTTGAAAAATTAAAGTTGCTCCTACTATCTAATGGAAGTGACAATACCGCATTGTCGAAAATAGTTTAGTTGGGTAGAGAATATCCAAATATGCTAGATATGTCTAATGTGCCATCCACCATGAATCAGCCTGTATACCACCCTTGTTGCCTACCAAATGGGTGATATATAGTTCCAAGCCAGACTGACTCTATACAATTTTATGAGAATGGGTAAAATGATTTCCAGTCCGTTTTGAAGAATGGCTGGAAATAGTGTTCGACCGAAACTGGGTTTTACGACCGAAACCGAAACCGAAAACGAATTTCGGCAACGGGGTCTCAGTTTCGGCCGAAACCGAAACTTCCTTACAAGGATTATGTTTTGAGGAAAAATTAAGAAAACGTTATTATAATCAGTTAGTCTTTAATTTTTTATCTTTAAATCACAACTTTATGCATCTTTGACATTTTTACTTATTGATAATCAACATTATTCAAGAAAAAATATTAATTGCACCTTAAAAACACTTAAAATAAGTGAGGTGTTTATTTGAGTAGATGTAGATCCTTCTTTTGAATATTATTGATGGTTTTCCAAAAATATTAAACATAAAATTATTATTTAAGTTGTTACCTAACATCACAATAGGTACTTAATATTTATGTAATAAACAAAGTAAATCACAAAGTAAGTCACGACATGATTAGGCACGTGGACGCTTGTATGAAATTCAACGCGCCGAACATGACCAATCACAGCGCGAGCACTGCCGAATGCAGCTTCGGTTTCGGTCGTAGTTTCGACAGGTTTGCCGCCGAAACCGAACCTAAAGCGAAATCAGTTTTTTGCCGAAACTCGACCGAAACCGAAACCAAACTTTCGGTCGGACACTAGTTACTATAGGTACAACTGAAAATTATTCCATTTAAACAAAAACGAAATGTCCAGCACTCTTTCACAAAATTTTCCATTATTATAGAAACATGTTTTCTGTTTTTCCGTTAACCAGCTGTCGCACCCCTACGAACTACAACTCTCAAAAGTCGAAACTTGTGCGAGCTAAGGACTAACGAAGTCTTACCTTTTAACGTGTGATTCCTAACACGAGTGTGATTCTTAACACGAGAGATACAAATTTGAAACTATCATTTTGAAATTTCTTGGGTCCATGACGGCTGTAAATATTTCAATTAGTCGCATACTCAATTTCTTTTTGGTCTAAGCTCTTAGTTACTATTAGGTTGTTTCAGAAGTTTTGTCCGTTTTAATGAGCCAACTTTAAACTGTAATATCTCAGTGAATACTTATTCGATTTGATCGAAATAAGCGCCACTTGAATCAGTGAACTTTTGCCAAAGTAATACAAGTGGATTAATTCCGTTAGTATAAAAATTATGTGCTAGGGATTCGATGAAGTCTATGAAGGCCGTTTTTGCCTGGTTCAGATTGTCGAAGGTTCTACCGGTGAGAAAGTTATCGAACTGCTTAAAAAGATGATATTCGGTACAGTATGACTCGATTACTCATAATGATCTTCTGAGGACGCTAACTTGGGTTAGCGTAGTGGGTTATGATTCTTGTCATCTGTGATTAGTTTGTGTTAAAATCTTACTGTGATTTTACGGAACAGAGTTGATTACTTTTTATTGAACGTAAGAATACACTTATCATACTATTAGATATGACAAGAGTTTTTATACAACAAAAGTGACAGAACAATCAAAAAGACAAATATCCATTTATATGGTTACAAATCGTGGTCAAAGTAGTGCTGCCATAGATCCACAAATTAATAGTCCAACACACTCCCTATTTGTGGATTCCTTGGCACTTGATACATTCGCTGAACTTGTTTACATCAAGAGCCTTAGTCAACGAGTCGGCTACCATCTTCTTGGTGGGTATGTATGTGAAGGAAAGAAGCTTCGCCTGCACTTTTTCTCTCAAAAAATGGTGTCGTACGTCGATGTGCTTGGTCCTTGGTTGATAAACACCATTTAATGCCAGATTTCTTGCTCCCTGGTTATCGCAGAAGATCTGAGTAGGACTATTCGAAATTTGTTCAATTTCTTCAGAGAGACCTCTCAACCATAAAGCTTCTTGTGCTGCTGAAGACATTGCCATATATTCGGCCTCTGTTGTTGAAAGTGCTACAGTAGGCTGCCTTTTAGTGCACCAGGATATGGGCGCATCACACTTAATGAAAATATAGCCTGTTACTGACCGTCTTTCATCCGGGTCACTAGCCCAATCAGCATCACAATATCCATAAATCGGTCCAGATTTCAGTCCATCAAATTTTAATTTGTATGAAGAAGTTCCACGGAGGTATCTGAATATCCGTTTTACACCTGCCCAGTGTGTCATGTTTGGATTATTTGTAAATCTACTCAGACTATTTACAGCAAATGTAATATCAGGTCTGGAAATTTGGGCTGCAAATAAGAGGCTGCCAATAGCTTCTTGGTAAGGAATTTCCTTCATATTGTTCCTTTCTCCTTCTGTTCGTGGCTCATGTGTCTTAGAGAATTTTTCACCATTTGACATTGGAGTGGATACTGGATTTGCTTCATTCATATTGAATCGTTCGAGAATCTGCTCAATATAATTCTCCTGACTAAGCCAAATTTTCTTGGATTGTCGATCTCGAGTTAATTGAAGTCCTAAAAATAATTTCGCCTCACCAAGGTCGGTCATCTTAAATGATCTTGTGAGTTGTAACTTGACCTGATTTTTCAATTTTTTATTGTTCGAAAAAATAAGCAGGTCATCCACCCACACAGCCACTATTATCATACATTTTCCTGTTATTTTGAAATAAACACAAGAGTCAAATTTTGACTGAGTCAAACCAAAGTTCTGCAAAACTGCATCCAATTTTTGATTCCATATTCGGCTCGCTTGCTTGAGTCCATAAATGCTTTTTCGAAGTCGACATACTTTTGAAGTTCCATCGCTGAAACCAGGTGGTTGGGACATGTAGATTTCTTCTTCCAAGTCTCCTTGAAGGAATGCGGATACTGCATCCATC
Source organism: Leptinotarsa rubiginosa (assembly GCA_015342145.1). NCBI lineage: Eukaryota > Metazoa > Arthropoda > Insecta > Coleoptera > Chrysomelidae > Leptinotarsa > Leptinotarsa rubiginosa. The sequence continues at coordinate 2,978 of WOGL01002305.1, read as the reverse complement.
TGATCAATGTCCATATTGTGCTCTGCAGCCAGAGATATTAGATATCTGATGGAGCTATACCTGACAACTGGCGAGAATGTTTCTTCGTAATCCACTCCCTTCCTTTGGGCAAATCCCTTGACAACAAGTCTTGCTTTATGACCTGTTATTTTACCCTCGGCATCCCTTTTTGTTCTGAAGACCCACTTGCATGCGAGGGATTGTTTTGAAGCAGGGAGATCAACTAATTCCCAGGTTCTGTTGTCCATTTGTGCCTTCAATTCACGCTCCATAGCATCAACCCATAGCTGATTATCCTGACGAAGTATCGCATCATCATAGGAGCTCGGATCTGACAGCTCGGACCCTGTTGAGAATGCTGAATAAGTTACAAAGTCCTCCAGTATAGCTGGTGGTCGCCTGTTTCTCTCAGGTCTGGTCGATAATGGTTGTCGTGTTGAAGTCAAAACTGTCGTTGGTGGAACAAAGTCTGGGTCATCATCTTGGTTGTGGGTAGTTTCTGTAGATGTCGTGGAATCTTCAATGCTTGTTACAGTTTTGTGACGAATACAGTCCGACGGCATGTCTCTCTGCGAGGAATCATCATGAGTTGATGGCAGAGATTCTATTGTGTCGTCGAAGTCAGAATTATAATTTTCCTCAACAATTGCCTCTTCCAAATTAGATTCGTTTGGAAGTACATAGAAGTTTTTATCGGTACCTTCAAAAATGTTTTCTAGTAACGAACTGCCCCACTGGTTTTCGGAGAAAGTTACATCTCTTGATACGAAGGTAATTTTCTTCTGAGGGTCATACAACCTGTACCCTTTTGTGTCTTGACAATATCCTACAAATATGCAAGGCGTAGATCTGGGGCTGAGTTTAGTTTGCTTTGGTGTAGGAATGTGAGCGTATGCCTTACAGCCAAAAATTCGAAGATGTTGAAGAGCAGGTTTCTTAGCTGTCCACACTTGTTCTGGTGTTGTTACAACAGACTTGCAAGGTGATCTGTTCAAAAGATAAGCAGCACAGTTTACAGCTTCCGCCCAAAAAACGGTTGGGAGTCCTGACTCTATCAGTAGACATCTTGCTCTATCTAACAAAGTACGGTTAAGGCGTTCAGCTTTTCCATTTTGCTGTGGCGAGTAAGGACAGGAGGTCTGATGCACAATACCCGACGACTTCAAAAACTCACTTAATTTCTTATTGCAGTACTCTCCTCCATTGTCAGTACGTACAATTTTGATTTTACTGTCAGACTGATTTTCAACAAGCGATTTGAAAATTTTGAAATAATCCGTGACTTGATCCTTTGATTTCAAGAAATAGACGAATGTCTTGTGACTGAAGTCATCTAAAAATGTCAATAAATATCTGGAACCTGCCAAACTGTTTACCTCCATCGGTCCTACGAGGTCTGAATGCACTAATTGTAGACAATGTTCAGTAGTGGAGTCACTCTTAGGAAAAGGTAAACGGTGACTTTTTCCTAACGTGCAAATATCACAGGCAACATTACTTTTTTCAGAAATGTTAAAAGCATTAGAAATGGCACCTAACTTACAAAGGCTATTGTAGTTCAAATGCGCCATACGCTGATGCCATAGTTTCATCTGACATTTAGCTGACAATGCATACGAAGAACTAGCAGGAGCATCTAATTTGAATAAATTGTTTTCCAAACTGGCAGAAGCGATTAGTTGTCTCTGTCTATTGAATATTTTTGCTCCGTTGCTATTGAACACCACGTAATGTCCTTTACTGACTATTTGGCTAACTGATAGCAAGTTGACCTCTAGTTCTGGAACATAATATACGTTTTTGACATTTATATTTGACGGATATTTGCCTGAAGTCACTGGTAATAAAATATCGCCGACGGTATCTGACGTCATACTTTCATTGTTAGCGGCAGTTATAGATATTTTTTCAGTCTTTCTCGAATTTGTCAACATCTCAGGGCTTCTGCAGAGATGACAAGATGCACCACTGTCGAGAAAAAATTCTGAATTATCAGAGGATCGTGCAGAAAATGCGGCAAACAGCGACGTATCTGCATCCTTGTTCGGATTGTTTCCGCTCCTTTTATCAGCTCTGGGAGAAGAACAATTCTTGGCGATGTGTCCGTAACCGTTACACTGAAAACAGCGGGGGCCTTTGGAGGGCTTTTTATCGGTTTTACCTTGTTCATATTTCTTGTATTTCTGAGTTCCCCTTTTCTGAACATAACTTCCTTTGGAACTATGACCATACAAAGCGGAATTTGAATTATCACAATTATTTTCTAAGCTCGATTTCACAATGGAAAGGTCCTGCAATAGTTTAGTTTTAATCGAATCGGCGGTTACTGCCGAGCCCGAACTTTCAATACCCATAATCATGGGTTCGAAACGGCTTGGTAATCCGGCAAGAAGGATTGTTCCAACCCATTCATCACTCACTGTGAGACCAACTGAAGTTAATTTATGCGCGGTTGTAATTATCCGGTTCACATATTCTTCTATTGAACTACAGTCTTCTAGTTTCGTAGTTATAAGAATACGAAGAAGTCCAACTCGTCTTGTCAATCCATCGTCCTGAAAAGCTTTCGATAGGTTTTCCCATGCTTGTTTGGCGGTGGTCGTGTTTTGAATGTGAACATAATTCACCGGTTCAACCAATAGAATTAACTTGGAACGGCATTTCGTGTCTTTCTTCTTGTCCGGCTCTGTTTTTGTAGTTATACATTCCCATAGCTCCAAATCTTCGAGATATGCCTGTACTGCGAATTTCCAGGAGTCGAAATTTTCTCGTCCCTTTAGACGTTCAACTGGCAGTGACTGGTACTGAGTCATGGCGGATTCGCTGAATGCAAATTTTCAATTTGGACGAAATTCACCAATTTTTGGTGTCTGGGCCCATAACCTGTTAAAATCTTACTGTGATTTTACGGAACAGAGTTGATTACTTTTTATTGAACGTAAGAATACACTTATTATACTATTAGATATGACAAGAGT
>WOGL01002304.1:0-10125 GCA_015342145.1 Leptinotarsa rubiginosa | reverse complement strand
GACATTTCACGGTCATCACGAACACTGGCGGATACAGCCGCAATATTTTCTTCGGTCCTCACTCTATGTATGCGTGTTGGTGGTTTAATGTCCAACAATGTAAACTGGGTTCAAAATTCAGTCTCAAGCTTCCGAATAGCTCCCTCAGTAGACCGACAGAACTGCCCATAAATTGAAAGAAGTGCACGATGCACTTTCTTCACCGAGCATGAATTTTGAAAATAAAATTCAATAATTTGCAAGCGTTGTTCATTCGTAAGTCGATTCATGGTAAAATAATAGACCAAACTGACCAAGTTTGACAATGACACAAGACACGATTCACGCGTGATCTGTCAAAAACAGTGTTGCAAAAAAATCACTCATTATGTAGGTACTCGCTCTTCCTAAAAATAACAAATTAATAAAAAATCTAGTCGACACCCGAAAAAATGTTTAATGCGTTATATAAAAGAAAATTGAATTTTCAAATGAGTAAGCAATCTAATTCATTTAAAAATTTTCCAACAGATATTTTTTTCTATTTAGTATCAGATTTTCAGGTAGAAAATAAGAAAAAATGTCGCCTAAAAACCTTAATCACACGGAACTGGAGGAATTGCTATGTTATATTGGCAAATTCCAAATTTTCGTTTCACGGATTCACAATACTTTTTTGAAAAAAATTCAATTAGACATACGCATTTTTCTCCGCAGATTTGGAATTTGAATTTTTTTTAACAGTTTCGACTTTTGAATGGCCGTATATCTGAAAGCAGATGACGGGAGCGCAAGATTCGTGATCAGCGGCGAAAATACTTATGTCCAATCATAATTTTTTTAAAAAACTAGACAGACCCACAAAAAAGACGCTAATCGGCGTTCTCGATGTCAACAAATAAAACTGTGGACGATAAGCGATCAATCTTTGTCCATAACATAATGAATGATGGTTGCTATTAATCATCATACCGCTGAGCAATCTTCCCAGAATCCTTGACCTGGTGCGACGAGGTAGGTGACCCAGTTCATTAACCGTTTATCAAAAAACGTAATGTTAAACCAGATCATTATGAAATCAACCTACATAGGCGTGCATGTTGTAAAGATATGCTTCATACGAGATTCACGATAGCCTATCAAATACGTTTGTTATGGATTTTCATCAAGGATCTGTCAATTCCAACCACACGATTTTACTTTACATTATTATGTCATAGTTTTCCAGTCACCTACACGCTAATCAAAGCTTATGATCGACAATCATTTGCATTCAAGAGATATTTTCAACTACTTCTTCTTTAGTTATGAAAGTCCACTTTTGGATTTTACACAAATTTATGTTTATTTTATTGTTGTTGTTGCTTCCGTTATTAATATTCACAAACGTGACATAATCAATATGAATGAAAACATGCGACTTATGCCTCAGGAAAGGTGCTTAATCTGTCAAAAAGATATCATTTTATCGAAGCATAGAGAAATCCCTCAAGCACCCTCTGTGTGTGGCGATGGGAATGTGATCTTGGAATCAAAACAAAAGAAAAGGTTAGTGCAAACCTTTATAGGATTAGATAAAAAGGAATTAAGACCATCAATGTCACAGTGTCCTTAGATCATATATACAGTTCCCAACTTCCTTAGTAACCTTGGGCTAAATAATGGTGGTTTTAACTTTCAGCTATTTCTTTCCCTTCAACAGGCGACAGAACAAATCCTTGAGAAAGGGTATGTTATTCCACCAACTGCTCAAGATTTGTGAATCAGGATTACTGGTGAATAAAAAAACCGCTAGGGATCAGCTTATTCCAGAGACAGCTTCCAAAAAATTAGAGGCCCGCCGAGCTAACATTTTTGACATTTCTCCAAAGAGGTCGTAAACAACCGGAATATTATCATGAATGCAGCTTCAGCCCGAAGATAAACTGATCATTGGAAATACTCACAAAGCAATCAAACGTTTTTGGCAACAGGGATCTTTTAAGAAACATACTGGTTGTATGGCTCGCCACTAGGATGATAACAATTGGTATTTTGTTTTTCGGATAAATGTTGATTTCGGTCAATTGACAGATTGACTGATCATCAAAGTTGTCCAAACTACCACATGGTTCAATTCTTGCATGTTTTGGTTTTACATAAACGACCTCATCTTTGCAAATAACAGCTGTCCAAGACTTCGCCATCGATCACTCAAGTCAGATCGTGCGTAGCAAGCTTAGTAATCAAATAATCGTACCACAACTGGTCTGGGTATAGTTCATGTTCTTATGACGCCAACTTCATTAGTAAAACGCGCGTCAAGAAATGTGTTGCATTTCTGTTATTATACGCCAGAGGTGCCCATTCTACATTTCAATTATGACATAACTGACAATATCAATGAAGATCTGGCAAAGCCTACATAATGTAGAGCAACCAATCTTGTAGAAATCGACGCTACTGAAATTATCAATGAAAATAACGATAAAAATTTGCTTGCTGTGAACAGTTTTGTTATTATTTTACTGTAGTCCATTATTATTTATGATTCTGGGACTTTCATTACTCTGTCGACAGTTATTTATTTCCCAGCAAATTCTCAGGATCTGAGTAGAGAATAGTCGCCAGAATAGGAATATCAATATATTCTGATAAATTATATGCATACCTACAGGATTATTGAAAACTGGCAATATCGCAATTCAGATGTAAGCCGAACAAACATTTTCAGGAAGTTATTTCCACGAAAATAAATTAATTCTCAATTTGCGAAGTTACCGTAGTTTTTATGAGGAAGAACTGGAAACCTTATCCTCTAGCCTAGTCTATGAAGAATTTAAAGTTTAAATAAATGAAAAGCTAAAGATATGAAAAAACTGTGAATGATGAAAGGAGAAGTGAAAGTGAAACTTCCCTGGAAACATTCATAATTGAAGCCGGAATAATATCATTTATGGGATAGATATATCTCTCAAACAGTTTGGCCGAGTATGTTGTTTAATGGGCTCCTCTAGAAAAGAGGTGCCAAGAAACCAAATACTCTTTATGACAGACACGATGTGCATTTATCATTCTCTAAACCAGAATTATCAGAATGTTTATATAACCATGATTTGATATGGTGTATTTTGTCAACTCTACCCACCCCGCATCCTGCTACCTACGCCACTGTACATCGAATCATCGACAAAATACGCCTAACACAAAATTACCTTGTTTCCAAACTTCCAACCCTTGAACATTATCTCTTTCCGAGCGCCAACGTGATCTACTTCACAACGGCCTGGTAATGGAAAAAATGGAAGATCCCAACGACGGACGGACTTTCCAATAACCCGTAGTAGTTCGTATCCATGATGACAAATAGAAATCCACTAAAGCCTCGGCACCAATGTCATTTCCGAAACGAGTTCGCATCAGAAATCGTATATCCGCATTGTGAAAACGAACCGAAATGGAAAATGGAAATGGGACAAACCGGTAAAACGGCGTGGACGGAAAACGACTGCGGATTCTTCCGCGTATGACGTCACACTGCCTGGGATCCTCCACAGCCGCCTTTCAAATCGGTTCGGGTAGGTTCGTCGTAGGTCGGAAGCAGAGGGTGTAAAAAATGAAGTTGTGCTGGAACTGTTTCGGCTCTTCGGGGTTAATGATATGTTAGGCGTGTTGATTATGTTTTTGATGGAAAGTGAGTCTGGATGTTCATTAATTCTACGGCGACAAGCTGACTTAGTGTATGGATTTTGATGAAGATTGATCGAAGAAAAACATGGACATAATTCATTTTAGTTGTTAAGTTGAAATAGGGTGTCTAAAAAGTGAACGTCGAAACAAAAGACGGAATGAGAACACACAAATACTCATAATAGATAGCACAGGCAACCCCAACTGGAGAAAAATACTGGACAGAAATGATTTAGGTACTACTTCATTTCATTGAAAAGAAGAGATTTACATCATGAGAACGGCCCAGTAGATAGCCATGTGCGTTAAGGCGTCTCCACACTAAGTCAATATGCGTCAGTCGACAAAGCTGGATGTGACGTTCGTATCGGTAGAGATCCCATTATGTTTTGTCAAATGTGAAATGAAAAATGGTTTTCAAGTTAAAATATGCTGAACTATTTCGACATACTATCAACGGTCACTATCATATCAGAACCTATAAGATTTATTGATTATTTTCTGAATGTTTATAATTATTTGTAACATACATATCATGATTTACAGAAACATAACTCCGTTATCACTCGTCTTGAAAGAATGTTAACAGATAATTTTATTAAACCAGTTCAGCAAGACTCAATAAGTGACACATACACACTTATTGATCAAAAAAGTAGTGGTGTTATTTGGTGTACTCATGGTATGGAAACTTTTATCGACTTGATGTGGCCCTTGTATCAAATTAATACCTACATTTGTTGATTTTGCCAATTTATAATGATATTATCAGTAGCTAAATCGGGAGCAGGCTTTCGAGAAGAATAAAATTTTTCAAAGCGTTTAGCATGGTCGTATTGTTTTTCCCATTTTCCTCAGAAAACGACATGAAGAATTCGTCACCTTCAATGTTGAGTTATGAGCTGTCCATAGTAATGCCCATACCAACTCAATAGATAGGGATCAAAACGGATTGATAAGGAGGCAATCTTACTATTTATTGTGTATCCATGATTTTCCATTCTCCTATCGATTCTATCGTTAATAACTTTTAAATGGTGGTTTGCAGATTTTTATTATAGAATACATTCGACTTTGAGGATACCATTGTGCATTGCGTCGTTTTGACCACTCTTTCATTTCTTTTCAGGGAGCTTGGAAATCAACATTTCTTGCAACTTTATGTAATTTTTATAATTCATTTCACCGTGATAGTCACCTGATTTAAATAGTATTTGATTCGAATTTTAAATAACAATTTTGCACAAATCCACTTTCACCTCTTGCATTCGTTATAATCAGTATTTGCTGTTTTGAAATTGGTACATGCAAATTTTTTGAATTTTTCTGAGCTGAAGGGATACAATCTTCATACATATAAATTATTGGTCGATTTTCTCCTCTAAATTTCTCAATATCTTTCAAATATTTTCTTCTCGAGTGCTGTTTTTGAGATTGTTACTTATAGATTGATTTCTTATTATATTTTTGTTTTTCTCTATGTAAATCCAATTTTCTCAATACTGATAATTTTAATTTTCAAATCCTTGACGTTTTCTCAGCAAAATCGAATTGTTTACGGTTATATAAAAGCTGATGACCTATCGACGAAGAAGCCTTTTGTCACAATAATTAGGAATGGTTTTTGGAGCTTTTTTGTTTTTTTTCGGAGTGGAAAATGAGAACGACTCCTATCTGCGATTTCTTTTACAATACACTCTTGAATATTTTTCAAGTCTACAGAAAGACCATCATTCACTTGTTGTTTCATGAAGTGTATAACATTTGCAATCACTTTCTTTCTTTGTTCTGTTGGAACTTTGGTTTTTTAGTTCAGAAATGAATTCCATTTTCCAATTCCAATAATATTGTAACATCTCGTAGGAGAATATCGAAATTTAGAAAGCTCTTCTTATATTGGACAAGCTGTACTTTGAAAAAGTACAGTATAGGCGTGAATTTTCAATTCCATCCTTAAATGAAATATCAACTTTCCGAGAATGAACAATATAAACATTTATATTTATTCAGATGATTCCAACACAGATCCCTATGAAACATTCAAAAAGATCCAGGCAGAAGAAACAATTCTCAGATGAAGCCGTGGTCAAGAAACAATCTGGATCATGTCACTGACAAAATCCGAGTTAAGAGTACTGTAAACATAAAACTGATCCTGCGTCAAATTTACGGATGTAATCTATTCCTACAGCAGGTCGTATGAAAAATTAGTTTCTATTTTCAGTTTTTGAGTGCACGTTGTAGAATAGCAAAATAGGGAGTTCCCCCTATTAGTTATTAACCTATTTTTGTTGTCATCAGCAAGAATGTTGTGTTTTATTCTCATCAATTCCATTATTCGTTGACTTTCTAAAAGAAGAAGGGTAGTGTGTCAACAGAATATTTTTCACAAGAATAATGACAATATATCTGAAACACAGCCTTAAATCATTTGTATAAGTGAGCTTCCATTAGTAGAATAAAATTATTTGCTGATATTATTCAATTAACATTCTCCTATATCCCCAAAAATGATCTAAAAAATATTTCTTGTGGCAGCAAAGTTCCTTAAGTTGATCCATTATTGGCAATGTTTCCCAAATGAACCCATATGCAAAGGCAGGGGAACACGGAAATAGACGAACTTAATCCACACCGCTCTTCGAATTGAGTCTACTCTTTATTTCTATTTTATATTTCGCCTCGTGCCATAGCTCCCAACCTTTGCTCCGTATTATGAAGTATAAAAGTATTTCATCCGAGATTTTACAGACGTTTTATCACCTACCAAGCACAACATATTTTGGAATGAACTCTTGGTATTTCCGTATTTTCGGAACGCAGTCTAAACAAAAAGTCGAACTGGTTTACTGTGTTTATTGACCTTTCGTAATATTTACCCAAGGATTGCACATGCCCCATTCTGGATTGTGGCTGAATAATATCGATTAAGTTATCTGAGAGTCGCACGCACTACAAATGTTTATTTACTCGCATCTGATGGAGATACAGCTTGTTCCAGTTTCGGTAGCAACATCGAGAGAATTCGTTAAACATATGTTCATGAGAAGAACCACGATAATTTTTTTTTCAACAACACTAATAGATACAAATTATTACGACAGATTCCAAAAATATAACACAGCGCAAGTGATTAATAAACCTCATATGCTATAAATACAGTATATTGAAAATGATGTGTTTAGTTCTGACCCCCCAACAGAATATCTACGGATAAATAACAATTGATTAATTTTATCAAATATACAAAATGTTGCCCATTGTATTAATAAAATTCTGCTTCAGTTGGAAATAGTAGTTCCACAGCATCCCAGTAAGTCCGTGATTACTTCTATAGGTAAGTGCGTTCTATCTTCTAGGTCCTCCAGGTCTTCGTATAGCTTCCTATGTGAGAGGAAGCTGTCGAAGAAGCACTTCAAATCATACTATCCGAAGACAAGGATCTGGAATTTACCTACAGAAGATATTCTAGTTAATTAATCTGTATGTTTCAATCAGGCATTCGTGATGATCATTTAATAGCTTCTCTTCGGCAAATCCTTTCATCAAAAAATCTCATTCAGAAAAATCATTCAACCAATGCCTTACTGGAAAAGTTAGTGTAGTAGGGCTTCATCCTGTTGGAAATATTGTGTCCAGCCGCATCAATTTTTGTTCTTAATGGGTCGATTATCTTATCAAGAAGAAGTTAGTGAATACCATTTCTGCATTTTCAATACCAGCCCAAATATTACCTTTCTTTGATCCTGGTTTGGGTCTGATGAAAGGAAGAGATATTCTTCTCATTCGACAAACTTGCGATCAATTAGGTACAACTTCAATAATTTCTTAGAAAAACCTATATAACCCAGCTTATTTTAGAGAATAGACAAACTAATTTGATGAAACAATTTTTGTGTTTACATCCATCCACTGGGCCTCTTTCGTTGAATGTTCCGCAGACATACTAAGATATAGGTACAAGAGAGATATGTTGCCAATAAAACATGAGAAATGAAACAACTTTTAATTGTAACTATCGTTACTGCAGTTACAAATAAAAGTGGTAAAAACGTAGAAAGTTTCATTTCTCATTTTTCATGATGATCTTCTACCACGTAGTAAAGGCTATATCAACGAATTTATCTTTTAAGAAAATTCCCTATGCAATTGACCATGTTATTCCTCTGATATAATATTTTTTGTTGGTGTATGATGGAAGTTCTATGGAATAATCTCAAACTGTTTGAAAACTTGCATAGAACTGCAGTGAACTACATATTCTTTATGAAACATATTCTTATGAAATTCTTTATGAAACAGCTAGAAATCTGATGAGTCCTACAATCATTTTATTTTTAATTCTTCTGTAAGCCTTGATTATATCCTCAGAAATCCCTGTTGAACCGTTAAAATAATTATTGCTTCAACATGACTAGGAAGATCAGGTTAGGTTAAGTTAGTCCCAAAGTGAGTGGGCCTATTCGACCCTCCACCGCAACCCGCAAGGGTTTATTGTGGCTCACACCTATTCACACTCGACTAAATAAACCCAGCTTAACGAAGCCGATTAGTTTGTAGGGTGAGTGATCTTTCAGGTCAGATGTTAAGAGTACGGCTCTGCCGAACTCTAAAAACTTGATTCAGTCCCCAGCGGGGCAGGCAAAAAGTATGTGCTCTGCTGTTTCATCATTTTCCAAACAGATGCGACACACACTGTCTTCCGAGAGTCCGAGTCTCTGCATATGATGATTCAAATGACAGTGGCCTGTAAGAAGGCCTGTTAGATATAGTAGTTCATCCCTATTGTAGTTCATCCCTATTGTAGTCCAACAACTGTTTGGTATCAAGCTTCGAAGGATGAATAATCGCCTTGGAGTAAGCCATTCCTGGAAGATTCTGCCAGAAGTCCATAAATCTTCTTGGCATCCAGGTGTTGAATATTTGTTTGGCAAAGCCTAAAGCGATGCCAATGACAGGTTCTGGTCCATTGAAGCTGCTTGCAGCACGACTAGGAAGGTAGGAATTGGTGAAATCTATTCAGAACTAAAGTAAGAGCTGAAAGTTTCAACAATATTTTGGTGAATCAGTGTAGATGTTGATCGCACAAGTGCTCATTAGGAGGAAAGGAGGGCTAGAACCGATCCTTGTATCACTCTTTAAGTTCAGTAAGGAATGTTCTATGCAGAAGAATGATTTTAAAGATTGACTCATTGGAAAATATCTGTTATATTTTCATAATGAAAAATCTCAGAAACTTTCAACCTGAGGAAACTTTTGATTTCTATCTACTACATTTGTTAACTGTAGAAGAGCGAATCATTAAGTTTTATTAGGAACTAATCGTAATTACAAATCCGTTCCGAAGCCTGCTATCTCATTAATGCATTTTTCTTCCTAGAATAGAAAAGCATTTTTGACGTCGTGATCGTGACTTCCATTCCGAGTAATTGTCTTTATAAATTTCGCCGATAGACCTGATAAATCGTTTGCAGGCGTAAATATGATTTTTTCGCGGTTACGTAGTAAAGATTTAGGTCATCGGGGTCGAGAATATAACCTCAAACTACAATGGTTATTACTTTTGCAAATGAATGATTGATTCGCTGATAGGTAAATATACTTAGTTAAACGGGCACGCTGCCATTGCAGAGTATTTTATTTCGATTGCATTACTGCACACGGTGATAAATGGAAAATAGTCGACGAGATCAATTTATATGCAAATTATATTGCAATTTGCACAGGTATATTGGGTACACCCACACGCGAAGTCTGAGAAAGAGACCATCTCAGGTTATGTGTAAAGATACGGTTTGATATACGGGATATACACAAACTTTTGAAGTAACAAATTTTGACGTCAACGAAAAACACAGGAACCCGTGAATTCGTCACTTTCGCCCACCTAGGGTGGGTCAGAACCATCCCAAAATATTGGAATTAGGTATCGATTGAGATAACTAATAAAAAAATTAATTTTCAGAAAATCTGACTCAAAACAGAAAAAAACCTTCGTAACATAGATTGGCTACGCAAAAGGGTACCAGATGAACGAACACATTAAAAGTAAATATAAAGAGCTCAAAAAAAAAGGTTGGAGAACAGATCGCGGATGAAAAAAAAGCCTTTTATGGCAAAATCATGGAAGCATCACAAAACAAAACTGAAACGGTGTGGAATATAGTAAATTCGTTCAAAGGCAAACAATCGAAAAATATCAATGAAATAATCTATAATGGAAAAACCTTGACCCAACCGCTAGATATGGCCTCTTACTTTGGCCACCATCTATCAACAACAGTTGAAGAAAAACTATTCGATCATTTTGGTTCAGAACTGTCAACGACCTGTACAGCAGGACAGAGCGCATGCGAATCCATGTTTTTTTTAACCTGTCACTGATAGTGAAGTTGCGGAAATAATTCATCATTTACAAAACAAGAAGTCTACCGGTCCGGATAAAATTCCAGTTTCAGTTATTAAAGAATCCGTTTT
>WOGL01002303.1:0-10126 GCA_015342145.1 Leptinotarsa rubiginosa | reverse complement strand
GTGTTCTCTTCATATCAAGCTTCATTTTCGAGAAGAAAATCACTTCTAAAAACTATCCATGGACAACGTAAAATAAAAACCAAAAGTAAATAATGAAAAATTTCGACCTTAAAGTAAACGAGCAAATTGTCCACCTTCTGATAAAATACACGACTGCAATCGATTTGTCATTGATTGTCTGACACGTTCAAAAATACCTGGAGTATTCCTTATGACACTGCAATTGTCAATTATTCAATTCATTCACATCTAGTTCAGGAGTTTTATGAACAAGGGCCTTTGGGTGACCTCATAAATAGAAAAAATCTAGAGGATTCATATCAGGACTGCGAGCTGGCCCGCTGTATGTGATATGAGTATAGAAAGTTTCTTTTTAGAACTGTCCATACGGTTTTTGGGCTGACTTCCAGCTGCTGTGCAATCTTCCTGGTACTATTTGAAGGATCTTTTTCTATCGCATCAAGTATAGCTTCTTCTAGTTCCGGCGTTGTTACAGTTTCTGGACTTCCACCACCTGCATTTTTCTTGAAAATCCCAGTTTTACATAATCTTGCATGTAGCATTCTAAATGTTTTATTTAACACATGGAATTACTCTGTTAAGATATCTGTCCTGGTAAATTCTCCGTGCTTCTTCCGAATTTCCATTTGCTAATCCTTAAATAAAGTGCATGTCAGCGTTAGTAAAATTATTCGTGATGGAATCACTGCTAATTGACAACTCTAGACTTTCACTGATATGGCCACACTATCAATGTTAGCTGGTCTCCAAAGCAGGTGTTCACGATTTACAAAGTGAAGAAAAGAGAATTGAAACTTTTTTATGTTTTTTACCACTTTTATTTGTAAGTAACGTTAGTGCAGTTTCGTCCTATAAGGACATTTTCAAACTTATACATTAAACTAACAATGGTTTATTACATTAGCCCTTATGTAGCACCCCTGTAAGTAATAATAGAGGTACTTGGCTTGACTGAGTACCTGAATTTACAATGCGGATGTGCTAATTTGAAAACTGGTGAGTAAACTAAATTGATTTGATCATTTAACAGGTTGCACCCCAATGTTTATGCTTGTGAATTTCCAAGGATTCTAAATAATTGAGTTTGTAACCCTTCCTTGCATAGTGCGAAATTTCCGTATCATTTAGATTTGGGAACTTGTGGTTGCATGCCAAGGAATGGTTTGAAAACGTCGAATAATTTTTCCTTCTCTGAAGGACCTTTCATGTTCAGCATACCGTTTTTGGAAATTTCGACCACATTGTCCCACATATACAAAGTGGCTTCAATTTTTTTACTCGAAAACGAAGCTAGATATGAAGAAAAAGAAGCGACAAAAAAGTTGTATTTTTAGTTTATTAATCTAAAAAAATAAAAAACTACAACAAGTAAGTGGCGTACTTCTTTTTTCCACTATTGTTGACTGTGGTGCCCACTGAGACTCCACTGGACCTAATAATTTCAATCTAGTTGGGATCTTATCTTTATATTACGGTTGGGACTAAATAAGCGCCTTATTACTTCAAATAACTGCAGCAAATTTCAACCAAAGGACATATTATGATATTTCATAAATACCGTTTTTATTTTAACTTCAATACCCTTTATCTCGTGAAACGAAGCAACTCCGGACATGAGAATTTTTTTTCTTGAAATGACCCAACGAATAACCCTCTGAAGTTTGGTACTGTAGTTAAGAAACGTCCTGTATATACTTATTTCCCTTTCATAATAATGATCTGCTTTATTCAATTTGAGTATGTATTTAAAAAACACACTTTTATGTGAAATTTCCACATGAAACTTTACAAAACCGAGACACGTGTTTCGATAATCAATAGCACCTTAGGGTGACACGTTATACGTGAATACGTTATAATGGATTGTCATCAACTATCGGTCAGTTCTATTATATTTTTAATTTTAGTTGCTTCTAGCAAATTTTTCCATGTAAATAAGAGAACAAGTTGGTAAACTTTTCCAACAAAAAAAGAGACACATCTCAAAACACATCATCAGTATGGCAAATTACTACGAACACATCTAAAAAGTAATTTTCTTTTGAAGGTTTCAATTAGAGGAATGAATCCCCGTCAACCCAGAAGGTTTCTCAGTGCTGATTTGAAGAAAAAACAAGAGCATTTCCAGAGAAATCCTGAAATTCCTGTGTATCTGAAGGGTGGTTTCGGAGATAAATTTCTTGCTCAACTAACTGCGTTCCTCACCGCCATAGGACTTGCTGATGGAATGTACACAATACTACAGTTTGCTCACCCGAAAAAAGGGTGATTTTTCAGATTGTTTTATATCAGTTGAGAAATTATATTTTTAGTTTTGTTTGTGTTCTTGCACCTACTGGATAATAGATAATCTGTTTTCCTCAATTTGCTTTGTTTGATTATCAGGAACTTACTTCTGAAGGTGAAAACCGTTCAGCGGGACGTTCATTAACTTACTGAAAGAAGTTGATTCCTATACATGAAACCCAGGGATTAGGCAAGCCTAGAAATAATTATGAAACTCAAGTTATAATAATTTATTACAATGTCACCATAAGATACATACAGAAAATTTGAAATAAAAACAAGACCCAATTATAATACGCATATATTTCATTTACCTAAGTTTTAATTAGCAGAAACGATGACCTTAACGCATTAAAATCAACTCTCAATCCTGAAAAATGGTTAGAAATGAAATCATCACGATTGCAATACTTACGAATAAACTTACCTTCTTTCTCTCAAAGGTAAAGTTTCGCGATGCGGCATTGACGTTTTGAATAAATAGCCACTGTCACCCATATTGGTATTGTATCCTTTCTCATACTGTTGTCCAGGTGCCTAAACCAAAAAACACCGTTATTAAACTGAGAATATTTTGATTATACGAGGTTTTCTTTTGAATAACCTAGAGGAAAAACACCAAATTGACTCTATTTATACTGATTTCTCTAAAGCTTTTGACAAGGTAAATCATGATCTCATGGCTAAGCTCCTAGCATTAGGCATCAATGGATTGTTCAATTGTTAGATCAGTAATTGAATACAATTCCACAATTTGGTGCCTTTGAACAGATCTCGTATACTACAGATAGAACAAGCAACCATTTTTAGTGTTCCACAAGGATGTATGACTGGACCTATTAGGCGAGTACAAAGCAGTGCATTTTAGGATCAATGTCGATAATATAAATAATAAAATACCTCTTCTAGAAGTCTGTAATATTTTCCTGCATCCAGGGCTTCAACAATCATTTCTGGCACCTCATAACAAGGGACATTACAATAGTTCATCAGTTTTTCTTTTTTATCAGCATACCTGAAAACCAATGAAGTTCCCCTCAGACCATACATTCAAAACTAGCTTCTAGGAAAGTACGTAGAAATAGATACTCACTTGTACCGCAAGCAACCCCATTCTTCTTCCAATCTGTAGACCCAGTCTTTCATCTGGCTATCTTGAATGTCGAATCTATTGAAATCAATTCGTTCAATATCTTCGACAACGATTTCAATGTCACCTTCATTAGACCAATCGTAAATCAGCATATCTGCATGTTTGCTAAAATAACAAATTTTGATTTGTTCAAAAGAACAAAAGCAAAGGTTGTTTTCATCGGAACTGTTTCTGTATGCATACCTGATCTCTTTCAAATAATTTTGCTTGTATTGCTTCTCAATTTCTGCTAAATACTGGGGAGTCAATACTGCGGAATCTTTTTCGTAGCTGATAGCCCGTTTTTTTATATTTTCCATAACCTTTGGTACTGGAACGTCCAGATATATAACTAAATGAGGTCTCAGAAGTTCATGAATGGTGTTGTCCCGGACTTCATAATACTTCTTACGAGCTGTGAAAATTGAAATATGCATATTGTATGAAGAAAATTCAATGTAAATGCCAACTTCACCTTACCTGCTTTAGACAGATATCCTTGGCTATACATTGCCTCAGCAAACACAAAATCTGAGTAGACACATCTGTCTAGAATTATTCCTTCTCCAGTGCTCAAAACATGAGCAAGGGCATCAATGTACTGAGAGAACCTGAAAACCGCATTTAATCAAGTAAAATGAACATTAAGAAATCTAAAGATGTACGAGTATATCCACTGGGGGATATACAGTGAAAGACGCCTGAAGAAGCTATTGTATAGCAAAACACGTGTTTAGTGAACGACATTGAGACAAATTATAAATAGAAGTGGTCCCAGCACACTACCCGGGGAATTCCATGAGTTATCCTCTGAAAGTTTAATTACAAATTATTAATATATACTGACAAATACCTATTAGGTAAGTATGACTAAAATAATTTGAAAGGAAGTCCATAGATCCCATAAAAGTCAATTTTTCTTATAGTTTTTCTTGCGACACAAAATTCAAATCGTCTGAGAGGCAACATAGGGTGATTTCTGTGTTTTTCTTGTATGCCTAACAACATTATGGATTAACTATAGGTACTGTCTAGATAGGAAACCAAATTGACCTAGATCCAAAGTAATTTAGATTTAATGAAAACTTGGTGCAACAAAAATTTACTCAAGATGAGTTTTCTGAAACCTATTTGTTAACCTAAAGTTAAAAATGATAAGATTGTTACAATACCTCACAATATACTGCTGTATCTGGAACCTGGCAGTGTTCCTGTGCTTGGGATTCTTCAGGAAATTCATCACATCGTGCGTCCTGCAACTTTCTGGCATCAGAGGATCCAACTTCTTTAAATCGTAACCATAGCTGTTGATATAAATCATATCTAGATTGGCTTCGGGCATGTAGAGCATTTCCAGCTCGGTGGCAAGTTCCTTGGCGAACTTTGACTTGCCTGAAGCAACTGGTCCGTCTACGACGATTATCTGAAACAGAAAGCTGATAAAGTCATAAAAAGCCTAGCAATATATTTCCTCACTTTGGAATTCTCGTCCAACCTGGGAGTTGTCTTGTCGTACATGTAGTGGAAGAGCGTGTATCCTTTTTCTTGATAGGGCCATGGTTTTGGTTTTGGGGGTCGATCTTGAGCACTTCTCGTTGTTCTGCTTGTTATGGTTCGAACCAGGTTTAGGTTTTTGGCTTCGTTGAAAAGTTTGGTATTGTTATTACATAAGAAGCGCTTCAAGCTGATTCTTACAAGGCTGGACATTTTGGTAGATTTTTCAAATATGCCTTTTACATAACATAACCCCACCTGTCAGTCAGTATGTCAGTAATCAGCGACTGTCAAAAACGTCAAATCAAATCGAAAAAATACCGGGTGCGTTCACCAAAGCACAGTCTGTGACCAAAGTTACTCAGTTGAAACAAAGAACTCGGAAATGTATGAGTCGTATTCTACGTATAGTAACGAGGCTGGCTTGAACTTTAAGCTCAATTGATTCGTGAATTTTGTATGTACTGTAACAGTAATCATCCTTAAGCCTGCTCAAAGTAGAGTCCTCCAGTTTGGCAGCTTAATGCCGTTTAGCCAAGTGGAACTTGGGTGTGGACCTACCGGCACCACTATAGCCCTCCATTGTACCTACGAATAAAAATGGGATATATACCTGGAACATCTATTCTTCTGAAAATTTTTGAATTTTTTCAATTACTGAACGATACACCAAACTTTTACTTGAACCTAGCACTTATATAAGTGAGGTGAATGAACGTTTTCTTTGTTTCACCTTGTGACAATTGTCTCGAAGTGAAAGTTTGGTGAATGATTCCCCATTTTTTCAATCATATATATCAAATCCACAAAGTACTTCAAAAGTCTATATTTTATTTTCTTATTAGTCAATTCTATTTCTATTTCATGTATTTTTCATGATGATTTTTTTCCATTGAGTACAAAATATGAAATTTCTTGTATGTACCATGGATCCTTTGGACTTGAACACAAAATTTCTTAATTTTTCATACTTAAATTGCACAATTTTTACACATCACCACAGAACTAATAGTTCTGTGCACATCATCTATGATTTTGACATATGTTTTTTTGTCTTTTGTGGTTATTGTGCGTTTCAATGATTTTTTGTCTTGTTTTCACACAATGGCGTATAGAGACAACAGCGATTTGCATAGAAAGATGATTTAACAGCTCATTGCTACTTTCAAACTCACTTGCATTCATGTTAAGTAGAATTTAGAACCTACGGCGTAAAATAATCAATTGAAAGCACTTTTCCTTGATGATGGTAAATTGGTTAGCAAAACGCGCGTCGAGAGACACTTTTTGTTCTGGCTAGGAAAAAGTGTTTTGAATAAATATTTGTATTCAACCATCGAATGTCAGTTTGACAAAATTCTACTGATTATTCCGTTTGTTTCTTGAAAATGCGTTTTTTCAGGTTCGGTTACTCTTAATTTTACATTTATTGGTTAAATTCGGTTTTATTCAATTATTAAATCTTCATCAAATAATTGACGTTTTTTTACAATTTGTTTATTCTAGTATTAATGAAAAATTTGAATTTGTTTGTCGATTATTGTTTTATAATGCTATAATGTTATCACGTGCTGAATGGATCACGAACTGCGGGTGCTGTCCCTAACCGCTAGTTTTTGGCACTGGCAGTTGGGAATTTTAGAAATTCAAAGTTTCTATTGGGAACTTTGGGAAGTGCGAAAAATTTTGTAAAGACCTGTCTCAACTTGAAGAAAAGCAATAATAGTCATACCGGTACAAGAACTCCGTGGCAGAAACTTTTTAATATTTGACTCAGGTGAGTTAGAGAACATTTTTGCAAAAATACTTTTGAAAAAAAATTTAATTTAGGAATTAGACTGCCCACCTACAGAGTTCTAAGATTTTATATAGAGTTAATCATGAAGGTTTTTCACAGTAGTATTATGCTGATGCAATGTATCCACAAAATTATTTCTTGTTAATGAAGTGATGTATTGTCATTTTCATTCAAAGGAGAATCTGAACTTCAACTTCATGTCAGTCCTATGCTACTAAAATAGTTTTCCCAACATACTAGAACTAGCTATATACTCTTCTCGACTGTTGGTACAATATATTTTCATCTCTTCCTAACACCAGTTTCGTCTGTCGAGAGGGGTTATAATTCTAGGGTGACTAAAACGGATTTACATAGGATTCATTCTATGCGCAGTTCCAGACACGCTTTTCATGTCGCATATTTGTTGAGAATGGTACAAGACACATTTCTTTAACTTTCCAGTTGTCAAAACCAGACTGTCCAATATGTTGGCAGTGTAAATGAATTCTTGGAAACTTGAACAGAATTGTAGTTTTGTTATTATTTCAGATATCGTAGGAGGCCAGCAGCTTGATCGTTACGAAAACCCATAAGACATGTCTCGCAGGAGAATTCAAATATTGGACGGCTCTTACGGCTTCCAGTTGAATAAACATCTGGAAAAACCTCTAGATCATGACCCCTTGTGGAGTTCGAAAGCTCTCATCACGAATCCCGATGCAGTGATAAAGACCCATATGGATTACATTCAGGGTAAGTGCGGGGTCTATTTAAAAATTGATGCTGTTTTAAGGTAGTTCAAGACTTTCATTTTCCTACTAATTTGTCTATCCTGTTGCTAAACTTCATGCACCACTCATTCATTTTTATAGACAGATGGTATTTTTACTTGATGGATACGTATGATTTATTTGTTACATACAAACAAAAAGCTAAAAATGAACAAAGAACATGTCAGCATCGAGAATATAATTGCATTATAGCTATAAATATCATTTTATGAAAAAATAATTAAAAACATTCGTGCAAATATACTAATTAAATGTCTAAATTTGAACACCTATTATCATTTATATCTAGTTGATAATAAACAATTAAAAATTGAAATATGGAACTGACACCTCTAGCATAGAATGAATAAAAAACAAGCAGTGTTCCCAAACACCAGCAATACGTTTCATTATACAAGGGCTTCATCATGCTTGTTCCTACCAAATGAATTAAACCTAATTAGTGCTTTATCTAAATTAACAATCTGAATAAAATGATTTCTATTTACTTAATGACTAATAATTTTACCTGAGTTCACATACAGGGATTCAAATATTTGGAAAGAAATTTTATAAACCAAATCATTTGAATGGACATCTAATAAAAAAACTCTACTTATCAACTATTACCAATTTCAATATTAAAAAACATAATGAAGGGGATTAATTCAATTCTATTCGGCCATTCAGTAAATGTTTCAAATTCTCGAATTTCTAGATTTCCAAGCATTCTAAAGGTTTGTATTTCAAACCTTTTCCAAATGTAATACATCATAGTCGTGATTGATCTCATATTCCTCTACCAAAAAACGATTTGCAAATGTAGAATTGGTCTTCACATTGGAGAAGCTGCCATGCTCTTTTATTCTTTGGAAAAACATTCTTCCTGTTTGGCCAATATAAAGTTTAGAGCAAGAACCAGAAGTCAACTTATATACTGTCGTTTTTACTGTTTTTAATAAATTTTCTTAGAGTATTATTTGTTCTTGAAGCCACATCAGTCTTTCTTTGTTAAGAAAAACAAACGATATTATTGATGGGTTCACGAAAATATGTCAATGTCCTGTGAGGCTTACTATTGTTTCTTGAAGTTGGATAGACCTAGTTCATGGCTTTTTTTTGTAGTTTTCTTTGAAAGAATGGAGTCGCGAGTAGAGTACTATATTTTTTCTATGACTTAAATAGATAGATAGTTTATTTGACTACGTATATGTATAAAACATTTGTAGCAAGTCAGGTAATGAGTCAAACATTCATAATTGAATAATACCTAAATAAAATAAAAAACAGTAACACTGCAGTATAACGAAAACACAAGGCACCCAAAAGGGGGACAATATATTTTTTTTTAAACATTACAAGCAGCACTGTATACAAAATACAATAAATTTTTGAAAGACATTATTACACACACTTTCACTTAAAAGATAAATCCGGGCATTACTTGGAAGAAAAGGTCATTAATAAATTTTATAAATAGGAGAGCTCCCAGCACAGATCCTTGAGGAATACCATTTACTATAGGCTCTAAATTAGAAGTTCTATTGCCTCCTAGGTCGACATATTGCTTTCGATTTTGTAAATACGATGTGAGAAGGGAGAGAGCCACACCTCTTATAACAGGAATATTTCAAAGTGAGATTTATTTGTGAAGAAAATTCTGAAACAAGATATCCCTAACACAGTTGAATTTCTTTCTTTTTTTTTGTAATTTTATTGAATTTCGAATAGTTTGAAAATTGAGTGAAAAAAATATATATCAGAGATGCGAGATCGAAATGAGGATCTCTGGCACATTAACCTAAAGTTATAACTGCTACTCCAAGAAGTTGGTTATGACCTGACTGCGTTTCCATTAATTGTAACTTGATTTCTTGTTTTCTATTTTTGTATCAGTGAGCTAAAGTTTTTACACTTTCAGCTGGAGTTGACATAATTGAAACCAACACTTATCAGGCTAGTGTGATGGGTTTCATGAAGTATTTGGGCATCTCCAGAGATGAAAGTATCAGTTTGATTGAAAAAGCTGTGGAATATGCTAAAATAGCGATTTCCAATTGCGAAAAAATGGGTAAGTCGACTTTGTTACTGAATTGGTGTAGTGTGCCATAAATCTAAATGCAGTTTTTTACTTGCCGCTTTTGTCCTTGCCTTTTGTTTGAATACTCTGGTTCTCCGCCTCGGAAAAATATGAACGAGGTCATTCGATTCGGGATATCGTGTAGATTGTAGATGATCTTTGAAAGAATACAAGTGCTGCTTGCAAAAATTGCAAAAGTTTTCAACAATTGACGCCTCTGTGTAATTGTCTGTGTCTCATTGTCACGGGATACGTACCTACCCTTGGTAACCAATAGCGTGGGTCCTGTTCCTTATCTCTCGTTGAAGAGTACCCTCGTTCAAGCAGTATGGTTTTAGAATAACGTAGGAAAGGTCTATTAGGTGTATTTGTAGTTAAGTAAGAAATGTTAGTATTGTGGAGAATATTAAAGGTTCTCATTTGTATAAGCTTAGTGATAGTGTTTTTCACATCAAATTAAACTGATCAAATCTTTTGTCGTATTCGACATTTTGTGAAATCTATAAATATAATAATAATATTTATTCTTTCATAACGATCATAACATGATGACATAGAACAAG
>WOGL01002302.1:0-10127 GCA_015342145.1 Leptinotarsa rubiginosa | reverse complement strand
ATGTAACCCAAAAAAATATAGTTTGTGGTTTAGTCACCTTTACCTCTGAGCCCCTCATATTGTAAATCGTTATCAATCTTCGAAATGGAGGAATACCAAAAAAATATAAACTAATTTCTTAGTGATATTCTAGTATTGAAACACCTAATCCTCTCTCTATATTTATTGAAGGCACACACGATACAATAATGTTTGTTTATATAATCACCCGAAAACCAATAACGTTCAAATACGATTTTTGACCACGATTCCCCTTTTTCCAAGGAATAATAAATCAAGGTTTCTTTCGGAAAAAAGATTTTGAAGCCATTTTTCATTTACAAAATTCTTAGGTTATTATCCACCTGTCGTAGGTTATTAAACCTTGAGGGTGAAAATATGAACCAGTTTTTTTGAGAATAAATTTGATTTGCCTCACTTCATTTCCTGATATAAGAGTTTTCAACTTGATAGCATTGAGTAGCATTCAATATTCTGCGAAGAATATCCATCAATCCTCAGCTTATAGGAAGGTCTCATGCAATACTGGAAAAATTATATTCCAATAGGCATTAACTTGATAAAAAATTTAAATTACATTTTATCTGATTAAAATCATCTATATTGAACTATTGTGGTGTTGTTTATAGCCCTTGTCTTGATTATCTATCCCACTCTAGGATACAAAAATTCTAAAATGCGTGTACTCGGTACATATGTAGCAATAAATATCGGGAGAATCTGACACCTCATATTAATGACATCAGGTGAGAGTTACATCAAGTATCTTTTTTTTCAAACCATTTGTTAATGAAATACAATCAAATAATAAAATACAAACTATTTGTTAATGAAATACCAGAAGATTTGGCGAAAAAGCTCACTCCACATCATCAAGTGCATGACAGATACCTCAAAACACCGAACCTTAACATTTTAGTTTTTATGAAAAATCATTCACATACCAGACTGTTACCACTTTCAATATACGGTACGAAACTTCAGAGGGTGATTCGTTAGGTTGTTTCAAGAAAAAAGTTTCTATGAACATTCGTACGAAGTTGCTTCTGATAAAATACACGACTGCAATCAGTTTGTCATTAATTGTCTGTCACGTTCAAAATTACCTGGAGTATTTCTTATGACATGGCAATTGTCAATTATTCGATTCCTTAAGTCATTCACATCTAGTACAAGAGTTTTATGAACAACAGCCTTCAGATGACCACATAAATAGAAATCTAGAGGATTCATATCAGGACTGCGATCTAGCCCATTTTGAGGTCCTGCACGTCCAATCCAACGATTAGGGTAGGTGATGTCGAGATATTGACGAACAAGAACACTGAAAGGAGCTGGAGCCCCGTCGTGTACAAACCACATGTTGCCTCTTACAAGTACCGGCACTTCTTCTAACAAAATGGGTAAATGATCTCGCAAAAAGTCTGTGTAGGATTCACCTGTTTATCTTGCTGGTAAAAAAATGAGCCAAATAGATAGTCACAGCAATCATTCCTACCCGAACGTCCAGCGAAAATAATAGCTGAAAATGACCCTCTCTAATAACATAGGGATTTTCGATTGCTCAAAAATGATCATTGTGGAACTTCATAATAGCATTCCGTGAAAAATTTACTTCTTTCGTAAATAAAATATTTGGAAAAAAATTTATTGTATGCCATCGTATGAATCGATCACCTGCGAAACATTAATCTTGGCTGAAAATCCCCAGGCAGTAGAACTTGGACCCGCTGTTTGTGATATTGGTAAAGAAAGTTTTTTTTTAGAACTGTCCATACGATTCTTGGGATGACTTCCAGCTGCAGTGCAATCTATTGGAAAACAGCTTTGTTCACTCTGTGTATTATTTCAGTTTTGTTTTTCTTTTTTGACTCATTGAAATATGTGTTATGTTTTCATAGAAACGATAAATCATTGATAAATAATAAAACAAGAAGTTTGAGAAGTTGTTTCAACTGATTTTTCAATTGCAAAATTTGTGTATTTCTGCTAAATCCAAAAATAACGTCCTAAGCTTCAAAGTTTTGTCTCACTCACCATACTCCCCAGACCTTTCGCCAATCCACTACCATCTTTTTTAAACACTTCGATAACCTTACCAACGGTAGAACCTTCGCCAATCAGGACCAGACAAAACAGCTTTCGTCTACTTCATTGAATCACAAGCACATAATTTTTATGCTGACAGAATTAATCGACTTGTGTTAAGTTGAAAAAAGCACAAAACATCCAAAATACATTTCAGTTGTGTAATGTATGTGGCTGCTACGCCAGATAAACCAGACCGATTTAGTGATTTTGAAACAGGACTTTCTTGCATTTGAGAACAAGCTATCTTAACCCAAGTACATGCTAAATTTTTGGGGGTTATGATACTTCTTGAAAATGTATGATTATTGTTATGATTATGTGATAAATGCGATTTAAAGTGGTTCACGCTAAAATACTGGAAAAATGAAATCAACTTGAGTGGAGGGTACGTTGTGAAAAAGTCTTGTACAACTTTAATAAATTCAGATGCTATTTAGGACTGAGATCTTTTCTAACCCAACGCCATACAATAAAGTGGAACAAATCCTGTACGGCTTTTATAAAATCTGTTTTTTTTTTTCAACAAACGTAATTTATTTTGTCATGTTACATAAATTACTTGGTGCATGTGGTGGTAAACGTAAGATCAACAAACTACCCTGGACCAATGAGAGGGTGATTTGATTGCTCAGAAAGTCATTACTTTTTCATAAAACGGCGCAGGTGAGAAAGTTGTGGAAGTTACTCTGATTTATCTTTAACTAATCGCTCATCACATAGTTGTGTAAAAAAATTAAAAATGTTAAACTATATATTGTGTTGTGTGACAAAGAGAAATATAACCTCAATGAAAGTGATACTAGGATGGAGAAAGTACTACAAGATCACATAATAAAGCATGTAGATAGTAGAAAAATCGTTCAAAGAATTTCACTATTCGGGTATAATTGGAAAAAGTGAAAAGACTCCCAAGAGAATATATTAAGGCCCAAGTATCACCAAACCTGCTAAGCAGGACCCTTTCCTAAATCTCTCAAACAAAATTATAGTAGTCCTGACTCTGAAAGTGATTCGGAATACAGAAATACTGAGGAGTGGTAGTGCCTATTCAAACACCATTTGAAGAGTCCTAATTTTGATATATCTAAACACATAACACAGCACACACATAAGAGAAGCAAGTTATCTTTATGCTACTGGAATTTTACAAATTGCTTGAAAGTGACATTTAAAAAACCAGTTTAATTTTTTTTATAATTTTGTGAAATAACCCCATTTATGGATTTTTTTGTACAAAAATTAAAATTTGACAGATACTGGGAATCGCCTAACAACTTTTTTTTTGGTTATTTTTCATCTCGATGGAAGCAGAATTCGATGCCAAAGCCAAATTTCAAGTGAAGCATACTGATGAGAGCAAATTAACTCAACTTGAAATATGCATATATAGTTAGTAAATTCAAATAGAAGAGTTTGAAAAAATCAACAGGTTTCTCAAGGGTCCGAGTGCATTAATATCTTTCAATATATGACATATTTTTCATTTCCTTACTAATCACATACAAAGGCAAATTCAGAACTTTGATCCACCTTGAGGGTCTATTGAGGAATCTAGCCTAGTTAACCTGAGTCTGGATTGATTTGTGAATAATATAGCTGAAATACACTAAATGTGATTTGTTGCTAGACTTACAATTAAAGTAGTATATATAGTATATAGTACAGTAATACTATGAATTATTATAATTTTTCAAAATGTTTACCTGACTAGTAGTAGTAGACTGAGTTTCAATACTGTTAGTCCTCACCACACTTTGACTATTGCTCAAAACAGCTACGGCGCTGGGACTCTGCAAGGGCTCGTTCTTCACTGGGACTGGAGGTGATAAGTTCAAAGTGGACGGATTCACAATAGTGAGTTGATTATTGTGGTAGTACACTTTATCTGGTGGCAAAAGTTTCCCAGAAGCTAAGATCTTTTGTTGCTCTGCAAACAATAACTTCAGAGTATTTTGAACTTCAGAATCTCCCGGTGTGATCCTGGCAGATAATGTCTGGATCTGGATCTGAATGTTCTTAAGGAGTTGCTGTTTTTGTGGGGTCAATTGTATGGTAGTTATTCTTTGCTGAGGCTGTGGAGTACTAGGTGTAACTCTACCACCACTAGGACTAGCACTGCTTGTATCTTCCAGAATTTGGCCCAAAAGCTTATCAACTTCCGGATTGGTATTACTTCCATTAGAGTCCTGAGATATAACGGTGGGAGCAACTTTCTGCTGCTTAGGAATTTGAGGAGAAAGTGGCAATTGTTTGGAACGTTCTGATAAGACTTTAGGCTGAATCTGCACCGATGGTTGTACCATTGCTTGAGGTTGAACCATTGCTTGAGGTTGAACCATTGCTTGAGGCTGCACCATGGCTTGGGGATGTGAGGGCTTATTTTGTGCAACAGGCTGGGGTTGAACATGGTTTTGAGGTAGTATGTGCTTTGGGGGTGCATTTAAGGCACTAACTAAAGATTTACCAACACTTTCTTTAATATGTTCAGTGTTATTGCTAGTTTTGACTGAATCATTCACATTATCTTGTAAAATGCTCTTTATACTTTGGATTTTATTTACTTTTTTCACAGGCTTACATTTTGGTGACAATTTTTTTTCAATCTGTTCTTTGTTAGGGCGTTGCATGAAAATTGTTTGTCCATTAACTGTCAACTGTCCATTTCGTTTCAATTGTTCCAACTGATCTGGGGTCAAATTAACAACATACGAAGTAGGGGGGGGATTGTTTTGAGTCTGCTGATTTTCATTAGCATTAGATGATTGTTGGTGTTGCTGCTGGTGCTGTTGTGACTGTTGGTGCTGGTGACTTATATTATGATGTTGAATTGGTTGCACTGATTGAACTGGTGGTTGAGATTTCATAAACGGTTGAACCTTTAACACAGGTTGATTCTGAGTATGCGACTGATTGGTGTTAAAATGTTGAGCTGAATGTAAAGGGGACTGAATTGGCGGTTGCTGTCCACTTTGAACATTTTGTTGCACATTCTGCATGTTTTGTTGCAGGTTTTGTACATTTTGTTGCACACTTTGCACATTTTGTTGCAAGCTTTGGACATTCTGCTGTACACTTTGCAAATTCTGTTGTACACTTTGCACGTTTTGTTGAACACTCTGTACATTCTGCTGCATACCTTGAACATTCTGCTGAATTCCTTGGACATTTTGCTGAATACTCTGAACATTCTGTAAATTTTGAACACTCTGCAGAGACTGTGAATGCACATTATGTGGTTGTAGGTGAGAATGTTGCACAGTTTGTGTTTGTACAGCATGATTCTGTTGTTGCAGCAAACTTTGTATTTGTCCTTGTATCTGGGACTGTAAGCTATGAACTTGTGACTGTGAAATTGAATGCATCGGTTGCACTTGAGAATGGATGCTATGGATTGGTTGAGGTTGTACTATTTGCATTGGCTGTTGTAAAGCATTAACAGTCTGATGCTGAATTGTTTGCTGTACAGTCTGCTGCTGTATCTGTGGTTGTAGTGACTGAATGGTATGTTGGACTGTTTGTGGTTGCACAGTCTGTTGCTGAACTGTCTGAATAGTTTGACTCTGCACTGTCTGCTGTTGAATAGTCTGTACCGATTGTTGCTGGATAGTTTGTACTGTTTGTTGCACCGTTTGCTGATCCATTGACGGTTGCAGAACTAATCCACCAAGTAAACTTTGTAGTATTATTTGGGACTGGATATCTTGATTCAAAGTAGGGTCATGTTGTAGTACCAAACGACCGTCCTCCCCCATGGTCAATTTGAAACCGCCGCTTCTCTGAAGCATGAGACCATTGTTAATGGTGAAATTAGGGGTTATAAAGGAATTAAATGGTATACTAGTTTGTGCTGTAGCTGCCTGAGAAGTACTGTTTGAGATCATGCCACTTTGAAAGTTCTGGTTGAGGACCTGGAAATAAAAGAAATGTGGCTTTACTCAAAGACTCAAAACCATAATAATGCAAAGAAGGATCTTTTGAAAAAATTTTAAGAACTAAACTTGTAAAATATCACATTCCCCTGACTTTAAGTATAAAATTTTGCACTGGAATATTCAAACCGGTACTTAAGTTATTTCATAAGTAATTATAATAGCGATATCGCTTTTAATGACTTACGGTCTATAAAGTTTACTCAACTTGAGTTTTATACTTAGGTATTGAGAAAATATAACCGTTTAGTGCGACTCCAGTTTAAGCAACCAATTGCTTTTAGCAATCATTTTTTATGTTAATACGTCCGGTTAAAACGTCGCGTATCTCATTCTACAATATCCACAATTAAGAAAAATAAAGATCAAGCCGCTGTTTAATGCCAATGTTTTGAAATGCAAACGTGTAAGAACTTCTACTCATGGCCAGTTGGATAAGGCATTGTTACAGTGGTTCAAGCTTCTGCGTGACTGGGGAGTACCCATTAATCGACCTCTGCTACAAGAGAAAGCAAACTTTTTTGCTAAACAGTTAGACATGCAAAATTTCACATGTTCCATGAGTTGGATAAACCGTTTTAAAGTAAGGCACATCGTCAATGGTTAGATTGTTGGCAAGTCTTTTTGAGTTCAACAGAGTGATGTAATCGATTGGTTATAAAAAGTTTTGCCAATTCCAAATGCACAATTTAGAGATGATGACATTTTTAAAGCAGATTAGTCCGGTCTCTTTTATAAATTAACCCTGGACAAAACGTTGAAATTCAAAGGTGAAAAATGTACAGGAGGAAAATTATCAAACAAAAGAATAGCTGTGATGGTGTGAGGGAATGGAAGTCTAAACCCACCTCTGCTTGACAAAAAATAAATTACCTGAACAACAGGAGTAGCTGTATTGATTGAAGGTGGTGCCACCGCTGAAATTTGAATATTCTGAATATTTTTTTTGCCATCTGAATGTATGAAATTCTGAGCCTGAACTGAGCTACTGTGAACCATTTGCTGTGGCTGAGGAGTAGTAGGAACTGATGTTGGTTCACTTTCACTCTGAGATGTATCACTTTCAAACTGAATATCATCTTCATCACCAATGCCAGAAAGTTTCATAATGTTTGCCAAATCTAGTTTCTTCTTCACTTTGTTTTTCGGTTTCTTTTTAATGTGTTGTTGCTGTTGCATCAAATTCTGGTGGTGTTGCTGCTGCTGTTGTTGCTGTTGCGTATGGTTCAGTATGGCTTGGTGTTGTGCAAGATTTGTGGCGTTTATTGGTTGTTGATGACTTCCCACCTTGGAGTAAAAAAACATTCATTATGTAAGAGCTTGGATATTTGAAAAAAAATATATATGAAAGAATTAGAGCCGAGGTTGAACTCCAGATTCGACAGAATTGAAGATTTGAAAATAACATAAAATGAATGATCACAAATAGATCATTCATTTTAATTTTTCTGTATGGTCTTCACACAAACCATTTTTCAGGCAGATTTGTGTATTTTATTGTCACGTTTTGAAAATACACCAAACGATATACTTCTATTTTATTTTCTTCTTACTGAATCATCAAAAAAAAAAGAGAAAATGTCAAACAGATTCATTTAAAGTTGTTAACTTACTTGAGTCACATATGTTGTGGTAGATGGGGCTAGCTGCATTCCATTGGTCAAAACACGAACCATAGGTTGAGATCTTGGTGGCTGTATTTGTAAAAGCTGTTGTCCACTTGGTTGCAATATAAGTCCCTGAGGAGTAGCAGTTGCTGTCTGCATTTGAGGCTGTAGCTTTGTAGCTGTTTGAGGCCGCAATATGAACTGTACACCTGGTGTAGTGAGCATGGTAGGCATCTGATTCAAGAGTAATGGCTGAGCAGAAGGTACTATCGTTGCTGACGACTGGTGGTTTGTCGGGATCACAATTTGAGGGCTAGAACAATTTAGATTTTTGTCCCAAAGTTGTAGTTATCAACGATGATATATCACCATGTGATGTTTTTCTTGTTAGCTGTCACCCCATTATGAAACATAACTCTGAGAAATCTAAACTTGTCACCCCAACTGTCACCCCATTATGAAAGATAAGTCTCAGAAGTCTAAACTTGTGTGATTTATGCATTAACGAGGTGTTACCTTTTAAAGTGTATTTCACATGAACGTTAGGTTACAAAAAAATTAAAGTCAAACGTAAATCCCTTCATTCAAATAAAACCCATTTGAAATTTATAGATCATATTAGTAGACACTTTGAGAATATTCCATGTCGATTTCATCAATTTGCAAATGGGGGAAGGGGGGTGCACATAACTCACTTCGTTACAATTAAAAACGGACTCATATCCTTTTGGAAAATACTGTGGTTGAATCTTGAAATTCACTGATTATGTTAGGAAACATGAACATTCCGTATCAGTGTTATCCATTTGCAAAAGGGGTGACGGGAGTAATTCACCCACAAATAATATAAAACCAAACATTAATTCCTCAAAAGGTACTGCTAGCTTGAAATTCACAGATTATGTTATTAGAAACTCGGGAATCTTTCGTGTTAATTTCATCAATATGCAATGAAAAGGTGGTATGAGCCACCCCCCAAATGATTTAAGTCCCTTCATAAAAATACTGCCAGCTTGAAATTTACAGGGTGTATTGGGACATATGGTACGAACATTTTCAAACAGTTTCGTACATTTGCAAAGGGGATAAGAGGGTTTAATCCTCCCCTGACACTAGTCCTTTATGAAAAATATGACTAGCTTGAAATTCACAGATTACGTTATGAGACACCTCAGGAATCTTCCAGGTTGATTTCATCCAGAATTCATCCAACTTCAACGGAAAATTCATCACGTTGGAACAAAGAATCCTATAGATGGAACAAATATTGGAATCAAACGTCGACCAAAGGATATTTAATCTTGAGAAAGACTTCGAAAGTAACAAATCCTTAGAAAATTAATTCAGTGAATTCAAAAAAACATATTTAGTCAAACAAACTAGATGTTGAAGTACTACTCATGGAAATCCAAGATAAGACAAACAGATCTAAAAACATTACTATGTATAAAGTCTAAGAATCGCAATCCCAAGATCACATAGAAAGAATATCATTTGATAAACAACATTGCATTGCCAAAATTCTGGAGGAATACGGTCCATAATGCAAGATTTTATAAACTCTGTAATATAATGTAGTTACGACATAATAATATTGTTCGAAAGTTGGTTGTCAGAAGATATCTCAAATCTGGAGTTGAAAATACCCTCCAATAATATTTATCGATTCAACAAAAACCCTAATACATGTGATAAACCTAGAGGGGGTGGGATATTAATTATTGTTAAAGATACAATTGAACGTATTCAAAAAACACACTTTAATGTGAGATTTCCACATTAAACACACATTAAAGTGTGTTTTTTGAATACATTATAATGGATTTTCATCAAGTATCAGTCAGTTCTATCATATTTTTGAAACAATTAAAGTAACAGTGATAAACCCTTCACACAAATATGTTGAACAATAATTATATCTCCTATAATTGTTCAACAGTTCGTAAATTAATGCTCGTTTCAAATTCAATTCAAAATGTATTTTATTGTCGAAGAAATAAAATTCTTATTGACAAAGAAAAAATAAATCAGTCAATTTACAGTAAATCAATTGAAGAGAAAATGGAACAATAAAGGGTACAACACTTACATGTAAACAGGACAGAAGATACTACAAAGCAGTTAAGAATTGATAAAATAAATCAGTTCATTTAACCTCAAAGATTCAGGTACTCAAAATATGTCTTCAAGATATTCTTCCAAGCTATAATATGCTTTCGTAAGTAAAAGTTTCTTCACACGTTTTCGGAATTTTTTTGAGCCTATAATACTTTTCATTTCAAATGGTAGATGATTGAATATCTTCCTCTCAAATATTATGGAATTTTATTTATTTATTTATTCATTTATTTGCCAATATACCAATAACAGTAATACATAAAATATGGATAGCAAACAGTATAGAGTGCCTTCATTTCAAAACTTCCCACCCCTAGTACTTCATTTAGCAGGGAGAATTTGCCGTAGGCAAAAAACACGCCAATTTAGATATCGAGGGGGA